>VWZI01009680.1:0-43220 GCA_013396835.1 Psilopogon haemacephalus
GAACAGGATGATCTTTGAGGTCCCTTCCAACCTAAACCATTCTCTTTTTAGTTTGTATTCTCTGGAGTAATTTCTTTAATGTCCTGTGGCTGGGCCATGTAAAGTATTGTCTGCACAGGTAACAGAGCCTATCATGGCCAATATTGCAGCCCAGAGGTGCTATGCTCTGTGCCAAGGCACTAACACGGAAAAAATCTGCAGTTTTTAGGAGACAACAATTCATCACAGTAATAAGCAGAGGTCATCCTATCAACCAAAATAAGAGGTATTTGAAACCTGCTCTATTTTTTGCTAGAAGTCACTTTTAAGAACTGGACAAGTTCTCATAAACAACTCTCAGATGGCTACAGTCCAGATTTCCTACTTACATGATTCAGACCCATCATAATCAAACCTAATGTTTCTTCTTCATTCTAGTTCCACACTGAGGGTCTTGTTATTAACCTCTTCCACTCTGATAGATGTGGTAAGATTTGTCTCTGCTAAGGATATCAATGACTTCATCTCAAAATCCAGCTGGTAAGAACCAATTGAAACTAAAAGTCCAAAGGACATAGGAGAACAGAAAGGATACAAGTGCAAAACTGGCCTTAGAACACAAGTGGCTTTTAAGTTTCTAAACTTTAACTCAAGGAATTTTTGAAAGGCAGTTTTAGATAAAACAAAAGTACAGGTTCTACTAACCTGAAGTGCTAAAGCCTAGTAGTCATTCATCTAAGAATGAACATGTTTATTAGTGAGCCTTCTACTTACACTGTAATATTTTTCACTAAAAGAGGTTTGCCCCTTTGAAAAGAAAAAAAAAAAAAAAAGCAAGCTACAAATTTTAACCAAACTGCATTTAGAAATTATGATTTAAAGTAAGTTCAAACTGATATGCTCATATCTGAAAGAGAACTTAAAAGCCATATGGATCTCTGAGCTGCAAACTAAAGCAGATCACAGTAATATAAACCTCTGTATTAAAAATGTGGATAACTGCAAAACAACTATCTTTATGCATCAGCTGTAAAATGCAAAACAACTATTGTTATGCATCAGCTGTAAAACGTTAACAGTAAAAAAAGAAATTCAGGCTGCTGAATGCACATCTGTGCATGTGTTTGTGCACGTACATACATCCACACATAGAAAACTGCTGGGCTACAACAGCTAACTCAGAGCTGGATTCCACTGATGTTGATTTTGCCAGGCTGAGTGTTAATTTAAATCCTGGCCTGTACAGAACTGGCCAGGATTACAAATGAGCTACAAAAGCATTACAAATATATGGGGCCTGCTGAGGGTTCATGGGCAAGGGTAATCTCTTATCAGAGTGGATCTGTGTTTGAAAAAGTATTCCCTTGGGGAAGTGGATCTCGTGCCTACCTTTCGCAAAGGCTTCAGCTTTGTCTCCATGATGAACTCATACTTGCACAGTTCACAGCATCGTGTATCTGAGCTCTTGATCCACTGCTGCAGGCAGGCTTGGTGCACAAAATGAAGACTTCCTGTGCAGTGACAGGGGGTAATCAAAGGGCTCTCGTCGTCTCCTTCACAGTGACATATCCTGAGTCAGAAGCAAAGCTGATCATTAGGAGAAGAGGAAGAAGAAAGGATGTGGAATAGACATGTTATATCTGTGATCATACACATTTGTCCACTGAGGATCCCGAGACATACATATCAAAGGAATGCGTTTCATAAAAGAGCTAAAACAACTCCATTGTTGCACAAGCACATACACAGGCACAAAATAATTGAGCACAGACACCGCTAACTAGACAACTGCTTTCTAACAGGTGAGCCGAGCACACAGAGCCTGACAGAAATGCAGTATCCAAAAGAAAAAAAAACCGCAAGAAATAACAACACTCCATCTAGAACAGTAGCACTTAACTTAAAATAGCATTTTAATGGATCAGACAGCACTTCTCAAGACAAAATGTGCACAGAGAGGTACAGCTACTCATGGATTACGATCTGAAACAGAAGGTAGAGCAAAATTCCCAAACCAGAATTCCCACCCCAGTATCATCCAGAGCTATAGGACAGCCTGGGTTTAGCACAGGTGATTATTTCTAGTGTGAACTGCTGAGAGACAGATTCACACTGAAAAGCTAAAGCACCATATCTCCCCAGATTACATCTACCCTAAACAGACTACTGGTTTGGCTCGCAAACTCTTACTTTGCAAAGGCTGCTAAGGAAGATTGCAGCCTAACTCTGCAAACAGTGAGGACACCTGATAGAGTGTTACTACCAGGTGCTGATGTTTGATTTCTAGATTCAGTTTATACACAACCCTTGGGTTGCGTCTAACATCACTAAGTTCTTCTAACCATGTGGAAGAGGTAATGAATTGAAAGGGGAATGGTAAGGAACTCAGGGAATTAAGTTACTAAGCATACCAACATCCTGGCATGATGCCATCCCTGTCTGTTACTGAAATCTCTTATTGATGTGTAGCATCTTGTCTCTTGTAACCTTGCTGATAGCTGGCAAGTGGAAGTGAAAGAGTGGGTGGATTGCAACAGCATTTTGTTGATGACAAGCCAGTATGGAAGTAGATTTTGCTGGTAATGAGGGGGAAAATCAAATAATACCAGCAAGTTAACCAACAAAGCCAGCTTAAGAAAGTGCTGGCTGGGAGGAGAATATTTAGAATAGCAAAATGTTAGGTAGAGGGATGAGACATTTGCTCCTGGACTTCATGGCTCCTGCTCCTCAGCCACATTTTGGGCAGATCTGCAGACAGGTCACCAAGAAGACAAGCCTGAGCTGGCTGATCCCACCACCTGTGCAAGTCATCAATCCTCTGTAGCTTGAACGAGGACATCCATAGTTTTTTGGAACTCACACTATGGATATTACACAGGCCTACCACTAACACCCAGTGTTTCAACTAAGGCACTCAGAAAGCCCTTTATAAATAAAAGAGTGCAGTGGGATTCAAACTGTAAGTAAAATATGGGAAAAAAAAATCTAAAAAATAATTTAAAAACTGAAGCTTTATTGACCTGATCTTGGAAGCAATTTTCATGCAATCTGTTTTACCCCTGACTCCCCACCCCCTAATCAAACCAACAGTGACTGTCAGGACACACTGTTCATTCAGAGCTAAGACATGTCCACATTGTCCTTTAATATGGGTAGCTGATTCTCTCATTATATTCCCAGTTTGGGCACTGATAACAGAAAAAGACTTTCTCAGAACCCAAACTCAAAACCAATTGCAAGAAAATTTATTTGACTCCAAAGAAAACTCTTTTGTTTAGTAGCCTTGTTAAGTGCATCAGAAGGGTGAGGGTCAGCAGAGAGAAGACTGCATGCTTCAAATTGCACATAATAAAGCAAGGTGACAGGGTGAAAGAAAAGATAGAGAACAGCATAAAGGCAGGGGAAAGCAGAATGGTCACCACAGCACATGGGAGGGCTTTGGTAAACCAACCTGCAGGTATCCCCCGATGCAGAAACAGGGGAGAGAGGGGGGAATTTTTCTGAGAGGGGGGAAGGACAGTCAAGGTCACTGTCCTTCTCAACTGAACAGAGCGGTGCCCGCTGCTCTTTTGTTTTGAATTTCACTGAGGTGTTGTCCTCAAAGACGTCATCATCTCCCATATCATCAGAGCAGAAGTCCGTGCTTTCCACCAGCACGCTGGAGGATTTCTCAACTTGGAAGTGACTGGAATAGCTCTCTAGTTCATGGAACTTATGCAGGCTGCTGGTGCTGGAGGTGTGTGAGAAGGAGAAAAGATAACGCAACAGTTTTTTGCTCCTCGAGGTGTCACGGTCCACTTTGTCCTCCAGCAAGGGGATATGTACAGCACTGTGGTTCTCTGCTCCTCCTGATGCATTCGAGTAGTTGGAAAGGGAAGGGATATAGGAGTGCTTAGAACTGCTAAAAGAAAGAGGCCTGAGATTCAGCGGTTTCCTCTCTTTAAGATGAAATTTGTTAATCCTTAAACACTGCTCTTGAGTCGGGGTCAATTTGCCTTCTGAGCGTGTCCGCTCCACATAGTCAAAGCACTCACTGGTGCTCTGCGCCTTCTGGTCCACGTCATTGAGGGACTTGGAGAATTTCAGAGTGCGGGTGGGCTTTACATTCTTAGCAGACCTGAGTGCCTGGCCCCGATCTTGCCCACGGGAGCTTTTCTTTGTTGCATGTAACGTATCTTGACAGATTACTGTCACAGTGACCCCTTGTGTCAGAGGGCTCTGGCAGTGAGGATTTTTCAAGACAACAGCAGACTGCACTGGACTGTGATGACAACACTCAGAAAACACTGCACTGGAACTGCATGCAGAACAGTGGAATAAAAGCACAGAAAGTAAAAAAACAATTACAAAAGAGAACATGTATAATTAAAAGTGAAGAAATGAGAATTACAGCTAGCGTGGGAACGGCAAACGCAGTGGGGCCAAACGGTCAGTGAGATTCAACGAAGCAATGTTAGATAGCAATTGAGTCAAACAGATGGAATGCTTCATAGAGGAACCTCACATTGCTTATTTCCCCATACATCTGCTTTATCAGCTTTGTTTTTTCTTAATTTGAACCTGACATACGCCTTACCACAGCCATGCAAACACCACACTTTACCTGCAGATGTCCTGGTTGGATGGTGTAACAGAAGTCCGAGAAAAGCTGTGAGGGGCAGAGACAGATGTTGGACTTCCAGCCTGCAGTGAAATTAAAATAAACAAGCAAGTCACAAGTCAAAAGAGTTTGGTATGCACAGTGATCACCTTCAGGGTTAAACACAGCACATGGAGTCAGGCACCGCTCTACATGAGGTACTCAAGGGCTAGTTGCAAGAAAAGTGACTTTACCATCAAATGCCAGAAAAGAAGGTCAACCAACTGTGTCCTTGGAAAAATAGTAACCAGAACAGAAACATTTTCACCCAAGGTTAAATGCAGCTATCTCTGGAGTGGAACCTGCCAGCTGCCAAACACTGCACAGAACAATAGCTCAGGAAATGAGCAATGCTGCTGTAATTAGAATAATTAGATGGAGGTGTGTGTATAGACTAGTCAGAATGTAGCTATCACATAATAGCTAATCCTTCCACTTGTAATTCTGACAAGAGATTAGAGGCTTGGGTTTGGTCTTGGTGTTTGCCTTCCCCCTGCCTCCTCACATGTCCCCTCCCTAAGACAGAGCCATTAGTAATTCAGTAACTTAAACACTATTTAGGGACTTATTTTCCATACTAGAGTATGCACATGAGCACCATCTGTCAAACCAAACCATTCCCTGATGCATTCTTTGTACTTTGTGAGGCTTCTCATCTTACTCCTCTGACAAGGTCTTCCATACGCTTGGAGAAGAGGTGTGGCAGCAGTCATGTCAAGACCAACAAGAGCACAGTGAGAAACAAAATAACAGAAGAATTTGGCGCAACCAACTCAAAACAATAAAGCTAAGCTCTTGACATATTTAACACTCAATAGACAAGCCTCTAAAATAAATATGGTAAGAATGAGCATTTTATTAGAGTTGAGACTCCAGAGGCTATTACTATAGGCCTCTTTTGCCACCATATTCTGTTGGTCACTAACAGAATTCTCATTCTCAACACTTCCCAGAGGAGACTTGAGTTGATAACCTTGTAATAGAGAATCTTTAAAAGTAGTTCTTCTGTGTTGCACAGCTGCTGGATATGCTGTGCCACTCACTCACTGCTCCACAACACTTCCTGTGTTTCAAAACTCAGACAACGTTTACGGCTGTTTTTATCTGCAAAGCAAAGTCTGAAACCTAGGAAAGAACAAGGCAATTAAAATGACAACAGAATTGTCAATGCCACACCAGGCTGCACAAAAACTAGCACAGCCAGCACGGATCAGGCCAGTAAAGTGCACAAAGTCAGACTCGGAGAGACCTCAGGTGGTTAAAGGTGTGTTGCCACAAAAGCATGCTGTGCTCAGCTGTGTACTTCAGCTTGAGACACTAGAGCTACCTCAGTCATTACTGCTTTGATGATCTCTGGTGTGTTGGTTTGAGCTAATTGGAGAATTTGAGTGAGAAATTAGACTATTGGCTGAGAGAGAGTTAAACAACACAGTGTCACTTCACCAAGTTTCACTGAGACAGAGAAAAAAAATTGTTTTGAGAAATGTTCTCAAAACATCAGATAGGCAGTGTGCTTGCAAAGGGCCAGTCTGGCTTGGGTCTATGCTGGCTCCAGCAGCTTTTTCCCTTTGTCTCTTGGTCTTGCTGGCTAGATTCAGAGTAAAATCACTAAAACGACTAACATCCTCTCCTATCATTAATCTCTCTGATCTTCAGCTTATCTGCAGCATCAAGAGGTGGTGAGATAAAGCTGGGAAAGGTGGTAGGGGGGTTTGGTTACCCTCTTCTGGGGATTTTGGTCTCTGGGAGGGGTGTGGTGTGTTTATTACCTTTTTTACTGNGGGGCAGGTCACTGCAAACCCACTACATCTGGTCATGGTACAACACACCCATCTCTGTCTCAGGACTCTTCCGTTTATTCACAATTTATTAAAAGCCTCTATGGTATATTTACCATAGGCTGTTGCAGGCTTTTACTCTCTCATAGCAAAACGTAATGGGTTAAGCCACCTGGGGCCTTCTGACTCCTCCCAGGAGGTGGTCTCCTCGCTGTTCTGCTGCCAGACCACCATGTGCTCTCCAGCCAACACATGGAGGGATACCACCATTTTCCTTGGAACTCTAGCTACCTGCTTTTCTTCACAGAAAGCCTGCATTATGCTTCATCCAACATCAAATCATCCATCTCAATGTTTGGACTCAACTCACATTTCCATAGGTTGTATTTCTATTTTGTGTATTTTGCTCCCTTTCTTCCCCTTTTCCCCAGCCTCTGTAATTCCCCTAATTCTCCATATACCCTGTATTCTGTTCCCCCTTTTTCCCCACCTTCTGTAAAAAAACCCTTTACCTCCTATTTATTGTTAAAGTTTTATATCTTTTTACTTCCAAATTGTATCAAGTATTTATTCGGCTTCTGAGCTCAAGGGGGGCTAACTTAAACCCAATACACAAAAGAATGCTCCTTGTCAGACAGTGTACTCTTCTTTCCCTGTGAGAGGAGTATACCAGGATACACGTTACTTTCAAAATACAGATACAACAATAATTTTCCATCTTACAGGACTCATCATTTAATGTTTAGTTTCTCTAGCCAACAGTGCTAGAAAGCAATGTGTATGGCCTCACGTTGGTTATGTCTCAGGTGCACTGAGCTTGAAGAAAAAGGTATCCATTTACAGTTGGGTCTGCAAGAGTCTGCATGACTCAAACACACACAAGTCTTGATGTGTAACTCTAACTCATTTTCCACCCTACCCATCTCGCTACACGTACAGAATAAAAACAAAGAGAAAAACCTTGGGCCAGAAAACATACTGAGCTGCTATGAATGTGACCAAACAAATTTAGAGTTAAAGATCAATTACTGGCTTTAAATTTTACACCACTTGCACATGCTAGTTATATAGCATGCTGATCATACAGTGAGGTAAATATTAGTATTACTTGAATATTGGCTATTTGATGCTTATCTTCTTCTCAGGTGCACTTCTGACTTGAAATTCTATCTTAAACTGTTTGTCCAGTAATTACTCTTTAAAAAGAGTTAAAGACCTGGCACACTATAATCTGCTGCTGTAATTATGCAAATGAAAAATAATAAGACAATTATTAAATAATATTGATAACAACAAAACCCAACAATAATAATAGCAGCAATAACAACAATATCAATACATAATAACATATATACTTACCAATCTTCTCAAAACAAAATACTGAACCAGTAAAACAATATGTTGCACTGTGCCATGGAAACAGAAGCCTATCTTCTTGGAACTTAAGTCACAAATCAATAAATAAATCTGCCTCAGGTTTTGTGTTTTGAGCAAATCATGGAGGGTAACCTGCTTAGAATGAATCTAACCTCTTCATTCCTTCACTTTATCAACAAAGCTTTGCAAGAAAAGACAGTGGTATATATGATATGACAGTCTTACAGCAGGTGACTGGACAATGACCCAAAATTTCCCTTCCAAAGCCACATTACTGGCTTCTTGATGCAACTGCCTGGCACCAAAACAGTGTCAAAGTCTCACCACTTGGGAAATCAAACGGCTAGAATAAACAAGAAATGGTGGAATTTTATTTGCATTTCAATCTTACTATTCTGTTTGTGGATGCCAGCACTGTTCAGGACAGTTTGCAAAAATCCCACATCTGAGGTGTATTTATCTTCCTGCTTAAAAACAAAAGGTCCTCTGCTACATCTTCACATGTAATGCAAATGCAACCAAAATATGAGCAGATGTTATCACACTTGGAAAGGCACCAAGAGGTAGAATAAGAGAACATTGGAGAAAGTTATACCTTACCCTTGGTTTAAGCTACAGTAAGCTGTTGCTGCCATCAAAAGCCATGATTCAATAAGCCTCCAGTCCTTCAGTCTGCCCTACTTTTCCTCATGAAACTATTCACATGTGTAAAATTTGCAATCAGATTACGATACTGAAATGAGGTAAAACTAACCACTTCTTTTACTGAGCTTGTTTAATGCAAGTCATTTCAGGTGCTGGAACAACATCACAACTCACTGATAAGAGAAGAGCATAGTAAAATGCAAGCTGCTACCAAAAGCCCAAAAGGCAATTTCTGCTGGCATTAGAAACTGAGGTGCATGCAGCTGACACTGGTCAGTCCACACAGCTCACCTGGGTTTACTGACTCAGGTACAGCAGCTGTCAGGCAGAGAGGTGCTACAGAAAAGATAACACTGGCAGCCTTGGGGCAGAACAAGAGTAGAGAAAAGGCAACATGGTGGGTGAATGCAACAGAGAGGTAGATCCAACCATCTTGGAGCTCTGATGCTGCTCAGCTCTGAAGAGGCTGGGAAAATAAGCAGTCCTCACCACTCTTTACCTTGTGGCACACACACCATCCTTAATTCCTTGGCAGCAGCCTCCCAAGTTGAACTGGCTACCTATGATGGTGGCAGCAATAGTAGGTTTTAAAGGACCTTTTGTCATTGGAGGTTTCTGCAGGCTTATTAGAGGACGGGTAGGCTAAGGCTTGACAGAACGGTTTGACCTTTTTAACCCCCAAATCGCTTGCTGAATCTCCATGGACTATCATGCCCTTTTCATGGAGGAGTATCAGGAATATCACTGTGTGCCCTGTACAGCCTAACTGGTTGCTAAAATAGATCAGGTCTAAAAGTCAATAGTCAGTTAATTGTGTATATTGACATTCCTATCTAGTGCATGGGAGCCACCATGTGGCCTTCCGCACCAGGGGTTAGATAATCATAGTGGCTTGGAAAGAAGCAATTCTTTGAAGCCTACAACTCTCTGGAGGGTATCCATTAGGAAGGCAACTACACCTGCTGTAAAAAAAAAAAAAATGCTAAAAGATATTTCAAGTGCAAGTAGAGCACTGCAGCAGTTTCTGTCTGTCTCTGCTCAACATAAGAAAAACAGGAGCACAGCAGTGGTCTTCTCCACTGAGCTAGCTCCAACTAACGCCAGTCCCACTAGGGCGTTAAAAAACCACAGCTTATCACAGTGGGTGTTGGATAAATGCAGACATCTTCCACCACTGCCTCAGAATTGTCTTGTCCTAAGTGCAACCAGTGATCAAAGCCCACTACTTTTAACACCCACCACCAGACCACCCCAAGCAATCCCCAAGCTGTGATGCTTTCTCAGCACTGAGATCACAGTGCTCCAATGGACTACTGAGAGCTTTGTTTGAATCAGATTTGTTTCTCCATGTAATGACTCATCACAACGACGAATGTGGCAGAAGGGAAAGGCAGAATCAGGGCACCTTGTATTTTGGAAGAACTCATTGCCAAAGAGCCATTTTATCTCTCTTACACAGATCACATTTAAGATGGCAAGGCTGCTGCTAGACAGGGATGTGGCCGGTACTTATCTTGCATGGTGCATCTCCAGAAGCAGTGAAGCCTCAGGCTCTGCTCCCCACCTTAGTCTACATTACAGAAGCCAAGACCAACCACTCCATACCTATTCCTTTGCCATGATCTAGATATAGACAGTGATCTAGGGAAGAAAACAACAGCAATGGAGACCCTATGAAAAAAGGCACTAAATGCCACTGCAAGGTGCTCCATGGCTAACGTGGCTAGTCTTGAGATAGGGAAAGGACATCTATGAAGAAATACAGAAAATCTGACTGCTTGTGCCACCCCTGACCCATTCATCTCCCTTCCTTTTGACAGGCACAGCCTCAATCCTGTCTTGTCCAGAGTGGCAAGATTTGGTTCTGCCTGCTGTGCTGAGAAGTCCTGACCCTGGGCTGAAGGCAGGCAGAGAGGCCTCAAACAAATCTAAGGGACAGATCCATCATGTCTCTTGAGCCAGTGCAGAACAAATATACCTACTTGGGTTCATCTACCACAGAGTCATAGAAGGATTGGAGGTCTGGGCTGGAAGGGACCTCCAAAGGTCATCTAGTCCAGCCTCCCTCCAGTCAGCAGGGACATCCACAACTAGATCAGGTTGCCCAGAGCCCCATCAAGCCTCACCTTGAATATCTCCAGGGACAGGGCCTCAACAATCTCCTGGGCAACCTGTTCTAGTGTTCCACCACCCTCATAGTAAAGAACATGTTCCTAACATTCAATTTAAATCTGTTCTTCTCTAGTTTGAAGCCATGGCCCCTTGTCCTATTACCACAGGCCTTTGTAAACAGCTTCTCTCCATCCTTCCTGTAGGCTGCCTTCAGGTACTAGGAAAGCTGCTATTAGGTCTCCCCAGAGCCTCCTCTTGTCCAAGCTGAAGAACCCCAGCTCCTTCAGCCTGTCCTTGTAGCAGAGGTACTCAAATCTCTTAATCATTTTCGTGGCCCTCCTCTGGACCTGCTCCATCAGGTCCTATATTGAGGGCTTCAGACCTGGATCCAGTACTCCAGTCGAGGTCTCACCAGAAAAGAGCAAAGTGGCAGAATCACCTCTCTGGATCTGCTGGCAAACATCTTTTGATGCAGGCCAGGATGTGATTGGTTATCCAGTGAGATGCAATATATGTGTGGTTTTATGCTTTCAGCAAGTACTATATCCCATGTACACATTGGCTAATGCTCTTGCTAAAGTGCACTGCAGCTGTTAAGTCTCCAAAGCTCATCTGTGGAACAGATGTGGCTATTTCAGTGTGTACAAGCCAAAGGAACCCTCCAGCTGAACTAGAACACCCATGTAGCTATGCAATGAGACCAACCAACCATGCCAAGTGTTCTAACTTGACACCTGAGCTAGTCAGAATGGCCCACCTATGGACAGACTGGGTGTTGTGAAGGGCAGATAAACCCTGCTGACAGGATGGTTTTGAAATCTTTTCCTAAATACTAACATGGCAGTATCAAATCAAAGTAACTTCTGGTCTTCTCCATTAAATTCTCTCTACATGACTTGACTTCCATAATAAAATCAAGTGTCTTTAGCTGAGATAAGATGCATGACTACAATGGAGAGTAGTGTAAAAGATTGGGGAATAAAAAGAAGATCTGGGAAAGAGGCTTCTAAAACTATTCAGGATGATCAATGCCACCATATTATTTGGGTAACAGTTTGACAAGAGCCAGCAAGCAGTTGCTGAAGAACTTTGCTGAAGTCAGCTTCCCCTCATTCTTCCAAAAGAATCTAAAGGAAGATTTTGGCAGGAACTTGCTCTAGAGATACCAGAGCTGAAGGGATGGCACTAGAGAAAGAAAGCTATCTATCCTTTCAAAATCTCCCCAAGTGTAATTCAATCTGTCTGTAGCACAGAATTAATGTTTACCAAACCCAGTAACAACTGCACAGGTTCTGTAGGGAGATTAAGGGAAAAAAAAAAAAAAAAAAAAAAAGCTCTCTGACTTAAAAATCTTCTTCAAAATACCTTGAATGAGTTGAGGGAACAAAAGAGGAAAGGAAACTCCTGCAGATTCTTCCTTCACAGAGTGCCCTCATACTCATATGAAGTAAGAATCCACCCCCACAGCACAGGGAGACACTGTCATGCTCCTTACAAACATGACTGCACCAGCATAGGATTACTTGGCTCTTGTGGGTAGGGAAAACCTCATACCTTAATCTTTACACTATAAATTTTCTTTTGTCGTTCCTTTCCCCTCAGTAGGGTTACATTTTTTTTTTAACAACTTCCCTTTTCCTATCCCCAGGCTCATGTACCTGAACAGAACACCTTCAAGCATTTCTTTTCAGTAAGCCATGGTCATCTGACAGACTACAGGAAAGCTAAGCTCTGTGACTGAAAAACCTGGACTGCTTTTCTATGGAAGAATGCTCACTGAATCCAGCAAAGCTTCAGGCAACAGTGGATGTGTGTATTTGTGTGCTTTTCTAAATCTGTTCCAAGCTGATGAATAGCCTAAATGGGTTTTAAATTTCATAGCAAGCTTAGGCTACTAGTTTGTGCCTGCACTGGCTGACATTCAGCCCAATAATAATTTAATGCTTTGCAGTCTGCTTCTGCTCAAAAGGTAAAACTGTACAGGCCTTCAGAAAAGACAAAACATTTACATTTTTTAGGGACTGCACTTTTGAATTCTTTGCTGTGATTCCAATATTAGCATTTTCAAAGTCTACAATTTAGAGTGCCACGAAAATAGGACTACAGAGTGCTTCCCCACTACACTAAAATCAGCCCTTCAGAGCAGCCAGATGTCAGCAACAGTACACAGATATCCTGAGGATATTTCCATACATCACACCATCAGTTTCAGGATATATCAAACACTTTAAAACTAAACAATAGCACTGATTTGAGGATAACTGTTACCAGGTCAGCTTTGTTAGTGGCCTAGCTTAGTCTGCTGGTAAGCACAATTCCTTTATCTAAGATGAGAGAGCATGAATTACTACCACAGTGAAAAATCCCTTTTTTAACTGTTCTCAGTAACTATTTGTTTAGGGTCAATTTTAAAGCTTCTATCAAGCTTTATTATTTCTCTGTATGGCTTGTTTGACAAAAGCACTTGCTAGTGAAGAGTGGTTTCTTGGCAAAAATACTGGCTTAGGGTAAACAGTTGAGATATGGCTTTATATTCCTGTGCCCACTGAGGGAACTTCAATCACCATCATTGTGCTTGAACAGGGCAAGTTAGGAACTGAGCCATGTCCAAGTCCCATGACTAAATTGATTCAACCTGCCTTCAACACATTTTTGAAAAATTAATTTCAAAACATTACAGAAATTCAAATGTTTCATGTGGAGTAGACTGAAAAGAAGTATTTGAAATATGCACATTAAAAAAAAAAAAAAAATCAATCAAAGAAGGGCCTGGAGGAATGCCACATCCCCCAGCGTGCAACAGACTGCACAAAACCTAATGGCATCACATGATGATTCTCCTACATTCTTGCTCCCTGTTCCTTTTTCTGCAGCTTCTGGCCTCCATCCCTAGGCAACTATTCAGGTGATTGTTTTTTCTTGGCCTGGCCACATGTACTACCTCTTTAGGTTCTCTTAGCATCTGCCTCTTGGAGAAGTGCCTTTTTGCCCCTTTTTCTCAAGGGATGGCTCCATCTGGCCCCAACACTTGGGGTCTGGAGTGGTCGTGCTACCTCTAGCAGCCAATCTCATTTTCAGCGGCACCATCTGTCTGCGTCCCTCCTTGATCACTTTTAGCCCTAGAGCATTGCTTTCCTTGTTCACAAGGACTGACACAGCATCTCTCTTGGCTAGAGGTTTAGTTCTGACTCAGTCCTTCCCACTCATACTGCACTGTGCAAGTGAAAGCAGTGGAAAGATACACAGTAATAATCGCAGCGGGTTCACAATGACATACTAGCACCAGAAAGGCTTTGAATCCCGCGTCAGTGCCAAGCATTTGCGGTGTATTTGCTACATTGTTATGCTGTAAACTAGATTTGGGTGGAAAAACAACAGCTGAAACTTGCAGAAAAGCATGATAATTATTTCTGGATGTATGCACGTACATCAACATATATGGGAATGTGATACCTAATTGATTAAATGCAGTTCTGATTAAGTAGCTTCTCTTAAAGTGTGGTATCAGTAAGCTCTGTGGATTTCAGGAAGAGCTATACAGGCAGCCGAGCATTTCCATACTTTCACGTTTTCATGTATTCAATCCTCCTTGGTGGTCAGGTTGTTACACTGTTCTAAACAAAAAGAAAAGGCACTTTCTTATTAGTCCTCAGAACTAATGAAATTTTTTCTGTGTACTCAAGCTTCCACACAGCATCTCACTACTACAATCTTTTCTGGTTTGTCCTACAAAGTGTTTGCAACAGGCAACCCACCTGTGGATTGCAAAAGAAACTCTGCTGCAACATAGCACTGAACTGCCTGGATGTGCAAGTCAGTGTTTGGATGTACGAGGAAAATCAGGGGATGATTTCACAGATGAGACTTCTACCTCTTGCCCTTGTTAGAAGCTATCTCTGAAGTGGAGTAGGTTCATGGACTGGATTAGACACGTAGGTGACAGAGGAATAGCAAGGACATCACTACTTCTGGAAAGCTCATGGCTGCAACCAAAAAGTCTCCTTCATTGAACTAGCAAAGCTGACTTTTGCTCCCACCGAGGACTTCAGGTTTCACAACACACAGCAATCATGTTGAAAGTTTCAGTGTTTCAAGATGAATGCAAATATTGATGTCTCAGTTGTGAGCACTCTCAGGGAAAGCTTGGCCAGAACACAAGGTTCTTGCCGTTCCACTGCCACACCACTAGTTCTCAAAGAAGTATGAATAAAGTGTGCAGCTTTCTATGGGTACTAAACCGCTGCTGCCATAAGGCTTGTTGTGCTGAATTTTAGATACTTCAGAAAAAGTCCAATAACAAAAATTACTATTTCTCCTTAACAACACCTGAAAATTCCACTAAGGATAAAAAAAAAAAAACCAAAACCCCCAAAACCACAAAAAAAAACCCCAAAACCCAACCCTCAAAAAAAAAAAAACCCACAAAAAAATGATCACCAGAGAGAGAAACAGCAGGCACACTCTCATTTCAGAAAAGCCCAGTAAGAAGTTACACTCACATAGTACTTATTTCAAACCCCTTTCCATGAATGCGTATTTTCTGATGCCAAATGCAAACTACAATCCTGCATCACTCCATAACAACATCACCTCCAGCTTGTTCAGTAGCTGTGCACTGAAGAGTTGCCCTGCTCATTATTTAAGACACCCAGTAATCTTGTCTTTCTGCTCCAAGGTGAAAGCTGTCCCTGCCCACGTAAGTCATAAATTAAGTACAGCCACTGTTTCCTCTGCTGGAGATAGGCATGAATAGCTTCCCATATCCTCAAGTATCCAGAATAGAAAAAAGGGGACTTTTGATCTTGTCACAGCCATAATGACTCAGTCTCTCATTAAAAGTCACTATTAACAGCAACATCAACTACAGCAACAAACAATTGAGGATTATGCATCCCATAAAAAATACTGGTCAACCAGCACAGCCTTGCTTGCATGAAGGCTTAAGCAAGCCTATTTGTGTAATCAAAAATTGCCAGGCTTCCAGCTAATTAAAAAATCTTATTTGTAATGCAGAAGTAGGAGTAGGGTATGTATTGTAATAAGCTATCTTGAACAGGAGACAGATTTTTCCTAATGACATAGCAAAGCAATTGCGTTCCTGACATGTCCATTGGCTGTACTGATGTGTGACTAGAATGAGTGGAACATGGTGATTCCCTGATGAGATCAGGGCCTGTAGTAGCAAACACATGAAATACTTACATAGTGATTGCCTGAAAACAGTGTTATTTCATGGCACTAAGAATAATTTAGCATTGAAGTGACAACAAAATTATTAAGCACATATCCAATACACATTATAGCATACATGGCTATAGATATCTTATAGAGAACACTGTATCAGATAACTTAAGGGATAAAAGAACATATTTGACTGACATTTTTTGACTGATTTTTTCCCCCTAAGGTAAGATCTCAGTTCCCTGTCATCTATCTTGTTCATACTAAGCTAAGGAGTCTAACAGTGTGAAAGAGAAAACTTAATGTAGCTTCTACTTCATTTGACCTGTAAAGAGAGTCTGCAAAACACCAGGCAGAGAGTTCTACTGACAATGACAGACAGACATACAAAGCATTTTGTGTCAGTTACACCGTCACATATATCACCCCAGCTTTGAAATGAAAGAAATTCCAGTATCCCCAAGTTTATCAAAGACTGAGTTGTATCAAGGAACATACCTTTGAGATATTACTGGAACGGCTCACAGAATGCCCCAAAGCCTTCTCATTCTGAAAGAGGAAGAACAGGATCATTGCAGTAACAAACCACAGCCATGAGGATATATTAAAGCTGGTGCTTTAAAATTGCATGGAGAAAAGTCTTACAGCTGTGATGTTGCTTCTATTGACGTCAGCCTGATCTATGATAATCACTAAATTCTTTGTTTGCTTAACAAGATATTGCCTTGCAGAAAATCACATAGATGAGCAGTACAAGCTAAGAAATACTAAAACAATGATTTATTCTTTTTTCTATGAACATTGTAAAGCCCTTTTCTCGATGGCATCTTTTCTGGAAAGGGTATTTCTCAGTCTTGCTTCATCTATTTCTAAAGGCAGGCATCCAACCACTAAAGCTGAAAGCTATTCCTTAAAGAAAAATAAAAGCATTACAGTGATCTCTGGAAAGAACTGTGGATAACCACATGCATGTCATTCCAGGAGGCCAAGCAGAATTGCTGAGGAACTTTCTATTTAACATAGAAATCAGAATTAAACTGGAAATATCATGCAAGATGGAAATGCAGAAGCTGCAATTTTCAAAACTGAAATCAGGGACAACTGTATCTGTTACTCATTCTTCAGTGTGCAGACCCTGGTAAGGATGACAATCTTATCTCCTACCAAAAGAAGATGTAGATTTTACCAACATATTTTATCCTTTGCAAGTTCCTGGTTTCTGAACACCAGTTTATCCTGAGTGTAACTAGACATGATTGCTCCACTGGGAAGAGCCTAGAAATTGCTCTGCAAGAACTTTTCCAAATAAAATCCAGCAAGAAATATTTTTTTTTTTCCTAAACAAACATTACAAACAGGGCAAGTCACGTTTGCTTACAGATCAGTATGTATGTTCTTCCAAGTATATGAAGTTGAGATGCAAACTGGTTTGTAATTTAAGCCCTTTGAAAAAAACGTGAATTTTCTACTCCATGCCAGGAAAGAATTTCTAGAATTGCACCTTTTCATCTGGGATTTTGGGAAGCAAACTCTTTCACCTTTATTCCTGAAGTAACAGCACCCTCTTCCAGTTCTCATTGGTACCAATGAATCAGATATAGCTTGAGATCAGAAGCTCTGCATAAAAGCCCCCTCCCAAAACAGTTAACTGCTGCTACTCCTAGATCAGCTTGGATATGGTGCACTGGTTTCAAACCTCCTACTTGTGGTTTGTTACAATTCAAGAGACCCTTAATGACTAAAGCCCACATCAAGTTAGCCCAGCTGGCTGGACACCCAGATGCTTCACCTACACTCCAAGACGCCTGCAGTCCCAGACACTTGTTCAAAAAGCTTCAAAAGCTTTAAGTTGAGAAAAGGTAAAGCAAAGCAAAAAGTTTTATCATTTGCTTATGAAAGCAGGCTGTGCCTTCCCTACAACATCGGTTGCCTCTAAACATGGTCCTGAGTGCTGCCTCAGCTGACAGATATAAATTGCACTTAAAAAGGTGAGGAAGCAGATGCAATGGATTTCAGAACCCTGTATGTGGCAGTCTGAGCACACACCCTGTCAGTTTTGACTGATGGCCAAACTAAAAATCAGCAAGAATCAGTTTATGGTAAACTACCATGGACTTAAATGGCAGATTTGCATGCTGCAAGGCTGAGTTCGACTTTTAAAGATGACTACAAGCTTCTATTACACAGATAACAGTATTCCTAGAACAGAAGCAAACCCAGAAAGACCCCCCAAAAATACAGAAATTATTCTTATGTGAAGACTAACATCAGGTGGGACTACTGCCAGAACCACTACAGCTAAGACTCTATTCCATCTGTAAAAGAAGGACCTAGCTGATTTCACCAAAGGCAGTGTAACTATAGCAACAGGAAAAAAAAAAAAGTTCCTTGAATCTATGGAAGACAGCAGGACAGAAAAAGGTAGAAGGGACATGTTCTCAAGCTATGATGAAGAGATCAGAACAAGCTAGTAAGCACAAAGGCTTGGGTACTACGTATGTGTGAGGTATTGTAGTTGCAGGTTCTCCTTGGCCTCCTAGGGATGGATGAGAGAGAAATGATTCAAGTCTAATGTGGAACAAGGGAACTGATAGTAAAGAGTGGGATCCAAGTCTGAGAAGTCTGCTTGAAGCAACACACAGCTACACAGAGGTGACAGTCTCAAATCTTCCCCTAGATGCCAAAGACTTTTGGGTGAAATTCCCAAAGACAAAATGAAACAGAATGCAGGTTTCTTCATGCTAGTGCTCTCCAAATATTGCTGCATAGGTAAAGAAGATGCCTGCATGAGAGCATGATTGAACTTACACAGGCACTTGTGTTGAAAAGGATGTGCTAAAATTCAGTAAGTATGAACAGGTGGAGGAGAAGGCCTATACTTGCACAACACTAAATGATGCAGAGCAAACATTCTCTTAGCTATGCCATGGAAGCTAGCCTTTCAGCCTCTGCTCCCAGAAATTATTCTATCTGATGGGTGTCAGAAGGCTCCAAGGCAGATGATCAAATTATCTTTGCTGATCTATTGTTGAAAACATATCTATCAGAGTTCAGTTTGCAGATGACTGTGAACTGTTTGGTTTTGTTATGGGAAAAGTAATCATTAAAAAAAAAAAAAAACCCAAACCAGTATTTGAAAATTATTCCTGTAAGCGTTAGAGTGCTCCTTTACCATATCAAGCTTTATATCCATTAAAAAAAACAGGAAATTCACTATGGCCTTAGCTCAGTTTGAGCAAAATCTGTACTCTAAAGAGCTTTCTACACTAAGAAGGAGGAGAAGCACCAACTCAGCCATATTTTCAAGGAGTGAAATGACCTGAGAGCCACTACCAGATTCAATACAGACTTGCAGATAAGAACATTTTCTGGTCTGGTTGGTCTGTCAACTACCAAGTAACCTCATCACCCAGAAAAAATTGCTTCATCCACTGGACACCAACAGACACTGCCTTAGCCTGCCTTCTAATGAGAGACATCTTTTGAAACAGCTGCTCTAAGCCTCACAGTTTACATACACACAGACTTTAAAATGCGTTGGGCTGAACACAGATAAACAACTGAGCTTCATTTTGTGACAGCAATTTCCAGTAAACTATGACCACTCAAGTAACACTTCTGCTGAAGGAACAAAGAGTGCTTTCTGCAAGCTGCTGCAAAGAAACAAAAAGTAAATTTGTATTACTTTTTAAAAATCACTGAACAGCAATAGAAACACCTCTAAGTAATAATGTTAATGAAGCCTAGCTGTGCTGTTTATTTCTCTTTTACAGGTAAAATAATAAACAGCTATCCTTCAAGGGAAAAAAGCACGGTGGAAGCCATCAAACAGAGCCAGTGCTCGCCAGTATTTCCTATGCTGGGATACATTAAGGATGCTGTGTGTTTTCAAGTCAGTAAAATAGTAAAGAGCTGTAAAACCATGGAAGGAGGTCCTGCAATACGTAAGATTTTAGTGGCAGATGCAATTACTGGAGGACAGAACCATTAGCTAGATGAAAATTAGTTTCAAAGGCACACAAAACCCCCCTCACTTTTCACACTATAGCCATCATTGGAACGTTATCCTGGGACCTTTCACCAACTGTTCGCAAATTAACGCTGACATGGAAGTGGCAAGGCTAAATTTCTATTGTGGTGCTGCCACTACCCAACAGATAAAGGTTTTGAGGGATTTTTTTTTCTAGTATGTTCCCATTGAATAGTAAGTCACATACAAATCTGGTAATTACAGCTCCAAACAAGCTCTCCTTCCCTCTTGCAAAAGCATTAGTCTTTGCACTTGAACAAAAGGTCAAGACAGACGCAACATCTGTCAGCATGGACTATATAATTATCACCACTTAATGCAAGTGTCACTTTACTTTAGCAGATCAGTCTTTCTGTATGGGATAATGGAATCTTGCCTTTAAAATCATCCTGCTCAACTAGAACCACCTGTCAAGCATTTTAAAAACTCAGCAACCTAGATAGGAAAAAACTTCTCCTGAGCCATTCACTGCCATCTGCAGCCCTGAGATCCTCATCAGAGACTGGCTCTGTGGAGGGGAAAAAACGAAGGCAGAAGCAGGGAAATGTCTGAAAAACAGATAAATTGCTACTCGTTTTTACGGCAACACATTTCTCTGAACTCCGGATTCACCTACTTGCAACTGTCTGAAACCCCACTTCCAACTTTTGTTTATTTTTCTATATTCCCCTTTGTGAGATGCCTCATTTCTTCAGCAGTTGCTTCAAATTATATCTGCTTTTTTTCTTAGGTCCTTAATCTTGCTGGTTCATTTTCCCTTCTGTCACCATTCCTTGGTTACTACTGCATGACAACTCTCCCTTCTCAATTCAGACATCTACAAGCAGACACTTGTCTTCCATTCTCCCTTTTACCTCTGTCTTCCCTATTCAGTACCGTTTATGAAGCCCGTGCATGGAAAATTTTTGAAACCTTGATTGTTTCAAATTTTTGTCCATAAAATATGATGAAATATCATCAAGGTTTCACCCATGATTTTTGCATACAGCTGGAGCCTGCAACAAAAGTGCAAATAACAGCATCTATTCCTTGCATCTCTGTTCTTGTGCAGTATTTACCTCTGGACCCTGAAAACTGAGTGAAGTGATGTAAATTACACCACCTATTTTTTGCCTTCCTGGACAACCCAGTATAAATATTGAAAAAAGAATCCAAATAATTTGCCTTGTCTATTTAGTTCAGTATCTTCTGTTCTTGGATGATATCACTTGATCCTCTGTGACCAGCAATTCATGAGTAAGTGCAGAAACCAAAGATAAGATTTCAGATTTTCTGACAGTGGAAAACCTATAGCAAATTCACCGTGGATCACTCAGCTAACCTGCCTGTAATGTTCACACCAAATCACTTTACATGGTGGGATACAAAGTCAGAAAAACAACCAAAGGCAAAAAAAAAAAAAAAAAATAAAAAAATCCAAAGGCTGGAAGAAAAACATAGAATTAGCAACCTTTATTCCAGGTGATGAACTTACAGCTGTGGCTGAAAACATCAGCAACAGACATAAAATAACAAGATCACATGCCTTTAACAGAAAAGAAAGACTAACAAAAGGATGAGCTTAATGGCAGATTTCATGGAATTCAAAGAACAGGCTTTTAGACTAACAGGTCACAAACAAGAAACACAAACTAGAGAAATTCAAAGAACAAGACTAACACATCAGAATGCTGAACATGAATAAGAGTTTCTTTCCCACATCTGCACTGAAGTTTGGCCACAAGTACAATGTGCTTGATCTCAAGTCTGCTCTTTGAGATGCATGGGTGTGACATACTATGCAAACCTGACAGGCATGCAGGTATCTACATGTCCCAGATATGGTCTACCTGTGTCATTCTGACCCTGTATACTCAGCACTGGTTAGGCCACACCTTGAGTACTGTGTCCAGTTCTGGGACCCTCAATGTAAAAAAGTTGTTGAGGTCCTTGAAGATCAACAAGGCTGGTGAGAGCCCTATAAGGAGTGGCTGAGGGAGCTGGGGTTGTTCAGCCTGGAGAAGAGGAGGCTCAGGGGAAACCTTATTGCTCTCTACACCTACCTGAAAAGAGGCTGTAGACAGGTGGGGGTTGGTCTGTTCTCCCACTCAGCCAGTGACAGAACAAAAGGACACAGCTCTAGGGTAGGTTTAGACTGGACATTAGGAAGAAGGTCTTCACAGAAAGTCATTTGTGTCGGAATGGGCTGCCAGGGGAGGTGGTGGAGTCACCATCCTTGAAGTGTTTAAGAGGAGGCTGGATGAGGCACTTAGTGCCATGGTTTAGTTAATTAGAAGGTGTTAGGTGATAGGCTGGACTCGATGATCCTGAAGTTCTTTTCCAACCTGGTTAATTCTGTGATTCTGTGAAAAAATTACTGTGTATTGCTGTGTGCTCAGCCTTGCTAGCATGATTTTAGGAGTATGTGGGATACAATGCTTGCATCCACTCTTGAGTCCAGCTATATACTGGATAAGATGAGGAGCATATTGTTTTCAAAAAGGCCCTTTTCTCCATAGCTTTGTTCTCCACTTTTTCCAACACATCATTTTTCTGGTGTTATGAAGTGCTTTGCTTTACTCCCAAAGGCTCCACAATGTGCCTCTGCTAACCTGCATTTCCAGCTGCCATTTCAAAATAGAGGTCTGATCTCTATCTCCCCTCTTTAATTGTTTGAGCTAGAAGATGATAGAAAAGCTGAGGATACTTCACCTAGAAGAGCATTTCAAATTTTTTTTCACAGAACCAGTCTGGTACACTTCACTAAAATTACTTTCATTTGCACACATACTATATTCATATGCCACATGCCCAATTCCTAACAAAGAAAGCAGACTGCAACCTTTGGCATCCAACATGTTTTACCTTGCTGTTGCCAATCTGCCTAAAATGGATTATGCGATGCAACACATAAAAATGAATCCTTCCCTCAGGGGATAAATTTGTGAACTACAAAAGACATTATCCAAAAATATACACCTTTCTTGATAACGGAAGCAGTGTGCGTTAAGCTTACCTCTGTGAGAGTGAAAATGCTGTCAAACAATTTAATGCATTTAACAGTAGAGAGTGAGAGAGAGATAAAACACGGAGGAAGCCAGCAATTATAAATATGTTAAGAGGAATAACATTCTATCTTTTGTGAAGTAACTGCATTTAATGCAACAGCTGGAATTCTCATGATACACTGCACGTGTCAGTATGCCAAAGTAATTGACTATTTTAAACACTCACAAAAAATCCTCTGAACAACTGGCTATTTAGAATTTCTCAGTCTGCCAACAGACACAGGAAGCCTGCAGCCTAGATGAACTCTTTTAAGAGCTGTCCTTCGTTACACAGTTTTGCAGGTTGAGTCTCTTGCTGCAGGACTGGGCTGTGTGCTGCTCAGGCAGGCAGCTGTGTGGTTTGCACATCACGTACAATTTAGACCCAATGCAAACACCTGGATCATTGCCTTTGCTCAGTCAAGAAGGTTCACAAACTTAGGTAAATTAAGAACCAAGCCCTCCAAGTCCCATTAAAGTTACTTTGTTACTTAGAGTGAAATCCCTGTAAAATACCTAACCTGTGCAGTTCTGGAGACCTTTGCACACTGCAAAAATCTGTAGTGAGAATGTGAAGTCAGAGAACACACAAAGAATAATACCTAAGCAGAACCACACATTCAGAACAATACTACCCTCACAGAAACAAACCAAAACTGCTTAAAAAAACAGTGTTCTGAGAACAAAGATGATTCACTGCTAAAATAAATGGTAGCTTTAATTTAAAGGGTAGGCCATCTTAGATGCAGAACAAAGAACTTCTTAAAGAATATAATATTTTATTATCAGATTTATGAAGTGACCATTCAGAGCTCCTGGCTAATTATCCAGAAAATTGAAGTGTCAGCTGTGACAAGCAGTACTCTTGCACTCTCTCATTCGCAGGTTGTTCAGGACCTGTTACTCACAGAAGAAAATCTTGCTGATTCTGGTTACACCTGCCAATCATACAACTGGAACAGGGGAAGTGCACCCTACATCATAGAGGAGAAGAGAACAAACTGCAGGGAAAGTGAAGGACAGAAACATAATTGTAATGCACTCCATCAGTCCTCTTTGAGGGTAAAAGAGCACTAGAATGGGCTCTGAAGACTTTCAAAACCCAGCTAGGTGTGTTCCTGTGCAACCTGATCTAGGCAAACCTGCTTTAGCAGAAGAGTTGGACTAGATGAACTCTGGAGGTCCTTTCCAACCCCTACCATTCTGTGATTCTATACAGCATTCACTAAGTGAATCCTTGATACAGCGGAAGGATAAAGCACTCAGCACCTATCTGAAGTCAATTAACACCACATAAATCCATGCCTAACAGCTGATGTTATCCAATTACTGATATTGATCATTGCTATATGTGTACATCATGTTCTCACCTTCTCACACACCTTCTCTGTCACAATAGGTTATGATCGCAAATAAAAATCAATTAAAGAAACATTTTTGGTGGAAGACAAGTGTTCAGATTCAGTTTCTCTACATTGTTGACACTCCATACTCTGAGAGAAGATCAGCACAACACAGGAGGCCAATAGGATGAAAATACCATCCTACATTTGCTTAGGAAAGTAATTTTAACTTCTTATTTCAAGATTTTTTTTTTTTTTTTTTAAGAAAAAGAGATGCTATGGCCATACAGAATAAGGGGAAAGAAAGCTTTCCACAATGGCACAAAGAGTAGAATGGTGAGGCCCATTCTGTCAGGGACATACTTTTTAGCTCTGTATTCAGAAGTAGTGCTTTTTGAAAAGGGAACCACATCAGCTTACTCTTCAAAACATAGCAGTAATCAACAATGCAAACAAAACATGAACATGGAGTAGAAATGGGTGGAAACAAATACTGAAACAGTATAAAAAACAGTGGCAGGTGAACAGCTTTTGCATTTGCTTGCTAGAGGTTAAAGCCTGGCTTCAAGTAAATCAGGAGGAATTCTGTCACTAACATCAATTGGGTCAGAAGTTCAGCCTTTGTTAGAAATGCAGAGTTCAGCAACAGACAGCTGTGGTGACCAAGACAAGTCTTTACATGAAGACAGCTGAAGCTATAGATTATCAAAAGAAAAAGTAATTAAATAAGGTGAAGTGAAGAAAAGACATGTAGATAAGGAACAAGATTTCACAGTTGTGTCCCATACCTTCAGAAGAACACCAGGAAGCAGCTATTGCAGGCTAAGACACACACTTGGATGGATTATTTCCTGAAGGAAGCAATAAACCAGCACTTCATGTGGACACAGCAGTCCCACCAAAACCAACAAGAAATGCCTGTGGGCTCAGGAAGACTCAGACTGAGCCACTATCAACATCCTGACCAAAAAAAAAATAAAATAAAATTCAGTAACAGCTAGTAGTAGGCACACTTTAGAGGACTGGGACATAAAGTAGACTAAAAAAATATTTTGTCTTAAAGCATGAAAAGCAGAGAGGAAGAAATTGCAATAAACATCAGCTACTAAAACATGTGTTTGCCTTTGCACATGGAAATTTACATTTACTTCATGTTCAGCAGGGAGAAGCAGAAGCACTGCTAAAAGAACCCCTATGCAGGAAGGGACTGCTGTGAAGTGCTAACACTGAGCAACACCAAAGGCAACGGAGCTGAGTGAGCTGAACAAAGTAGCAATGAACCCAGTGATCCAGCACAGTAGGGCAGTCAACCAGAAGGCCAAGCAGCAGTAAAAGAAAGATTAAAAAATTTTTTTAAAAATCTGAACAGGTAGTGAGGTAATGCGAATACAGACTATGGTGTTCAAAGCACCCCTAACTACCACTCCTGGTCCGGGCAGCTGTAGCTGAAAAAGAGGCACTCTGCGTAGGCAGCCTCATTTTTCATTGCTGTTAATCTTAAAATCAGCAAATTACAACAAGACAGTCTGAGGCCATCAGATAGGTAACTAACAAAACCTATCGGGGGAAGAGAAGATATCCAGAAGAGCACTGCTCTCCACCTAGTTAGGAAAATTCAATGCAGTCACTCTCCAATAAGGAACACTGAAGGTTTTTTGTGTCTGAATGAGCTGAATGACAGCAGCTGCGTAATAACTTAATTTACCACCACAGACCCAGGAACACTTGCATTGTCTGCTAAAATAAAATCTCTGGGCCATTAACCTATTGGAATAGAAGCTTTTCCACTTAACTGAAGGCTCATTCTCTTTCCACAACTCTCATGCTCCAGTTCCACTAAATTCCTGCTTGAGTTTCAGAGTATTTTTAAAGAAAAACACACGCATCAGCTCAAAAGCAGCAATATCATGTGAGTACTACTAAACAATTCACTTGGTTCCCCTGCATCTTGCAGTTATTCCTGTGAAACAGAAAATGAATTGCAGCTGTCAGAGTGCTGGCTGACCTACTGGGGACTGTAGTGCATTCCTCCACACATGCTGACATAGCATTTTCTAAAGTTTATTTCCCAAGGGGAAAGGGTTATAAATAAGCCTCATATTTACAGTAAATCTCCTGCCCTTCATTCCCTGGAGCTTTGAGTGAGGGCATTTTTTTGTCACAGGAAATTGCATCAAAGTTTTCAGAAAAAGTATATTAGCTTCTATGACTTGCTTTTGTTAAACAGCCTTTGAAGTGACCCACACCAAACTCGATTTTGAAAGCACAGTTTCAATATATGCTCCTATATATTTATTATCTGCAGAAATCGGACTGGACATCTATGAAATCTGCAGCTAAGATAAGATGTTTTATTAAAATAAATTTTAAAAGAAAATAACCTTTAAAGTAACTTTTTAAAAGGCACAAAGAACCACTAAATGATTAAAGGCATTTCTGTACACCTTCTGAAAGTATTGACTACCAGAAAAGCCATTTTGCTCTCAGGCTTTACACTTATAATTGAGTCAGAAGCTGAAGCTGTAAAGAAAAAAAGGGGCTTCACCATGGGCTCTAGAATCCAGTGGAGAAAGTTCACTTACAGGCCAAGTCTGCAAGCTTTCATGTCCAGTGGATCACATTGACATTTGCTGATCCCATTAGAACAAGGTTCTAGGAACTTTACAGTCTATGCACTGCCTCCCTCAAACCTATTTTCTGATTCCATTTAGTTTTGAAAAACTGAAAGTATGTACTATCATCTCAGTTTGAAATGATCACCGAAGTATGTTCCAGAGATTAAAGAATAAGTAACTGCTACGTTGGAAATCTATTTTTCTTAAAAGCTAAATCCCAGGCAAGCAGTATTGCCTGGATGGACATGAAAAATTTCAAAATTCTCTCTGAGATTTTAGTTTTAAAAAGGTCTTTCCGAAGGCATCTAGAAAAAATAATGAATTACAAAAGAAGAAAGAAATAAAGAAAGAAACATAGGCATTTTTAAAAAGATGAAATAGATTATTTGGCCAGACAAGCCTTCTGGGGAAAGGCAGGAGCGTAGGGGGAAGGATTAGATGCTGCTGAGCTGTAACTTGCAGTAAAGGCAGCAAGACTGATGGAACAGTAAAACAGAAGAAGCATACAACCTGCAAGGGCAACTGGATTGTGCTCTGAAATAAAAAGACTTAAAACTCTCCAGTCCACATTCAAACCCCCTCATCTCAGAGATTCAAAATTTCAAGTTTCAATAAAGACATTTACCAAAAGGTGAGCAAGACCAATGCACATCTGCAAGGAAAAACTAAGGGTTTGATATGGTTTACACCAAGTCTTTTGCCTTTTACGTCCTTGCTACTCTGTCATCATCCTACACAGCAGTGCTTTGCTTTGTGGAAATTTCAAATGTTTCTGTGTTTTCACAGGCATCCAGGAAGAAATTAGTCAATGGGATTAAATAATTTGTTAGGACAGGCAAGACCTGAGGCTTGTGAACAGGGATTTCTGTAATGAAGCAAGCATCATAAACAATGGGAACCAGCCCAGAGGAAAACGCAGGAAGGACTGCCTCTTGGAAAGGTTAAGCACTTTAAAAAATATCAAAAGGTACAGCTAATCCTAGAGTTATGACAGTTACCTATTAATCTTACAGACTAATTTTTAATAATCCTCAAAACAGGAAGATGAGGATAATTAAATACTAGGTCCAGAAAAATCCTGTGATTCCTTGGATGTGCTCCATGTAGGCTGTAAGTAAGCTTCCCTTGCAAATTTTTGTTCAACATGTGGAATGGAAGAAAACATCTCCTCTCTAGTGAAAAGCAGCTGGACGAATATTTTCAAGTCACTTAAAACTCAAAGCTCTAAAAACTCAAAGCAGTGAAACAGGAAGTCTTATCCTGCAGCTAAGAACAAAGTAGCACAGTGGAAAGGTAAATTACAGCAATAAGGGTTCAAAGGGACAAGTGGCCAATTACCTATGAAACCCACTCAGAAACAGGTTCCTTAATACCATCTGCTGCTAGTATCTTGGACGACAGAATGCAAGACATCGAAAAGAGGATGGAAAATGAGAAGAACCTCTTTGAATATAAACAAGTATTGAGGGAACACCCTAATCATCATCACCCATCTGGATGGGTTCCTCTGTGACCTGAACTAGACTGTATGGTCCAGCTCTGGCAGGTGGGTTGGACTCTATGACTTCTTTGGGTCCCTTCCAACCCCTGACATCTTTTGATCATGGAAAATAAGTCCGCACCACGGGGCCAAAACTTGTGCTTCTCGTATGGCACCTTTCCTCCAAAACAATATTCCCTCTCCAAAGGAAAGTACAGCAGTTAAGTACTAAAAGGCAGTAGGAAGCAGCTTAAAGAGCTGAACACAACAGTATCCAGGTTAAACTGTAAGAGGCACATGATGAAGCCAGTTTGTGATTTACAGTCTCTAGCACAATACACTCCTAGAGTCTGACATCAGAATCCCGAGGCAGGCAAATGTGTTGGTCACTTGGCAGAGGAGAAACATGAGGCACAGGGAAATTATCCCGCCCTGAGTGAAATTCACCCCCTACCTGTCCTATGCTTATAGGCAAAGTTGCTCAGTGTCAGTCAGCAGTTGTGTCCTGTCACAGGCACATGGCTGAACAAGTGCATGTTTGCACAGGACAAGTTCTGTGTACGCTGAAGTCACGTCAGAGGAGAACATGAACAAGATCACTGCCTTCCATTCTTCTTGGTCATAGAATGTAAGTATCCAAGCTGGATCTTGTCAGGGCATTGATTTTTACATGGAACATCAGAGTTTTGGGATCTGCCTAGAGAGCTGCCTCCCAGATCCAAATGCCTGGCAAAGCACTAACTACATCCTAGTAAGTGCTTTCTCCCATCAGAAGTGTCTTGTTCACCCCACCCTACCTAAACATGATTTCGAATTTTCCCTGCATTAATCTCGCTGTACAATGGCCTTCAGATCTGTAAGCATCACGGACCTTGATAATGCATGGAAGTGAGCAAATTGAGGGCAATACAAACAACAAATTAGCGCTCAAAGACATTTAACTTTTTTGCCTACTTTTTTTGTGGTGAGGCACCACAGCTTAAGGAATCTACAGACCTGAAAAAAAAGACTGACCTAGGATCTTAGGAATTGTGGAGATTTGGAAATTTGAGATTAAGAAACACTATTTTGAAAAGTAGTTGTGGGGAGACTTCTTATCTAGGTACTTTGATATCTAAATGTTTTCAGCCTTTGGCACGTGCAGAAATGATGCTGTGGTTGCTCCCAAGCTTGGGCATGACTGGAGCATAGCAGTGGAACTGAAGTAAGAGGATTACATTTCAGGAGGGACATGTTTTGGTGTGAGACTAGAGGCTTAAGGGGATTAAAAGACAGGAGCTGCTTCCCAGAGTTGACAGGATGAAAACCAGCAAAGCCCACACACAAATACTGCCTGTGAATAAGCACTGCTTCATATCCTTCAGGAGCAGAGAGCAGAACAGCAAATAAACCACTGAACACATCAATTGCATCTCCAGCCACCTCCACTGTCCCCAGCAGCACCATTATCTTAACTCATGTCACACCTGCATTTTCTGTTTCCTTCTGTCTTTTATCAGCCTTGTTTCTTCTCAGCTGCTGCTCTTCCCACAGGAATCAGCACTTTCAAAATGTATTTCTATTATCTAGATTGTCTTTCTTGGTATCAATCCCCTCCAACAGGAAAAAAATTGAGTATACTTTTTAAATCAATGAAAGGATGTTAGAATACTATACAAAGGAGAGTGGTTTCTGTATCAAGCAACTAAGATGGCTAGAAATATAACCACCTTCCAGAGATCTAATGTTGGGTACAAAGAGGCACTACTGTAAGCTTTGGTAAAAAGGACTGCAATATTTTTTTTAATCCAGGAGGATTTTATTTTCCTGCTAGCTAATACTCATCAGAAGTGGAGTGTTAGTTTTGGCTTCCAGTTCTATATGCCCTTCTAAAAATTGGTCACAGAAGCAGTGTGTTTACTTCCTGGAAGATGTGGAGATAAACTCACTAACACAAGCTAAAAATGCCAGAGGGCCTATGGAACATCCTATCTGGATGTAATTTAGAAATAAGAAAATTATGCCAAATTCAGTGGATGCTTTCAAGACAGAAGCACATTCAGGAGCAGAGCTGTGTGGCGCTAAATGTGGCAAAAGGCTGGAATCACTTCAGAAAGCTTAAAATCCAATATAAAAAATAATACTAAGAATTACTACAGCAACCTGACAACAGACAGCAAGAGGGACAAATACTGGTGTATTGAGTAAAAACTGCCAGGCGTATTTCTGCCAAATTCATTACAACACACACGCATACATATATATTCTTTAAGAAACTCTACAAATCACTTTTTTGCTTCATTTAATGTAAATAACTTGCATAGACACAGCCAGTAAACTAAGGGCTACAGTAAAGTCAGATAAAGAAACTCTTTTAAAAGAGAAGTCCTGCACCTGTAATCTGAACTTGAATGATAAGGTAGTTGATTTTGTTTGTAGTACCACAGATGGCATTGAAGAAGAAAAGCAAAGATTAGGATGACCACTGAGCAAGGGCGGGGAAACCAAGAGGTACAACTTTCTGTAGCCAAACCTTTATGGTCTTGAATAGTAAACCTTCCCAAAGCTCAGCTGAAAACAACCCACAAAGGGACAGAAAGAGATCACCTCTGACAAGCACTAACAGGTAAGAATAGTTCACCTCTGTAAGTGGTAAAGAAGAGGAGAACATGTGAAAATGCTCCTATTACAGTGGGCATATCTAAATACCTTGCCACTGCTGTTCAGGAGCTCATATTTCCTCCTTGTTAAATTCACGCTTCTTGATATTGCAGATGCTTTGTATCCATTTCAAATATACATATAAGCTATACATACACACCTTTCTTTTCATTTTAGTGAAAAGCATGTTAACATCTTGCCCAGAGTCAGACATGTGAGAAGGCTTCTACTTATGTTTCTACTAATCAAAAGAAGCTGCGACATGGCATGGCAGAAATGAAAATTCTTTTAAATAAAAAGCAGAAGAGAGAAAAGAGGAAAAAAATGACTGAACAAGTAAAAAGCAGTATTACCTGCAATACAATTGAGGAAGGGAAAGCAAAATAAATAAATGAGGAGAGGAAGGTTATTTATTTGTTTTAAACATCAAGACAACTCTTAAATTTCTTTGTTGAATTTGGGTTGAGAAATGCAAGTCTTCTGATGAGAAACAACGTGCAGAAACCATTAACAGTTTGAAGCATCATGAAAAAGTGGATTGAAGGGCCTGCTTCACATACAGCTTCACGGGCTAGTGGAGAATATCTAGCGTCAAAGAAGATTGAGAAATTCCCTTTCCAGTTGTACCCACCCATGAAATGTCCTTGTTCTACCTTGCCCACTTTCAAGATCATGGGGTTCAGAAATGAGACTTAACATAAATCCTATATCTTTTGCCTCTCAGTAATCTTCTGACAAAAGAACCTCAGCTCCCTCCACTTCCAATTGTCACCTGCCATAATATTACAGTGAATTTACAGACTATGCAGAGGTTCTTGATTAAAACATATTAAAATGCAATTTCTTTCAAAAAAACAGACAAAAATCTGCCCTTGTGTCAGGATATCACTGCATTTACCTAGCTTAATTTTTCTATGGCCATATATATAGATAGATAGACACAGATACACATATATATAAATTTGCTTCTATGCTGTTCCTTTTTGGAAAAGACTACCTTTGTTTTGTTTCTTGGATTATGACATACGTTGCTTTACATCTGTTCCTCTCCACCCAGGCCAGCTAGTGACCTTGTATGATAGATAAACTGGACATAATCCAGCTCTACCTCTCAAAGGACTTCGCTCCATTATAGCTCAGAAAAACAGAGAAGGCAAATTATGGTGTATAATTTTAGTGTATTCAGCTTGTAATGAGCTAGAAATCTCATCACCTGTGACACTGGTGCTTACAGTTTATTAGAAAGAGTAATATCCTTTTATTTTCAAACCACACTGTGTAGGTTAAGGGTAACCTTACTTAGAAATCAGCTTGGTCCTGGCATTACTTTTCAGCTCCCCTTATGTTAACACAACATTTGTTGGTGAAAGAGAAAATACACAATGCATAATTAAGAGCTTCCATGGGGTTGTAAATTGCTTATATGTCACAGGTATGCCACGAAAAACCATGGTGCAAAAATCAATCTATAACCACATAAACCTCCTTGTGCTGCACAGCCAGGAATTGAAGGAAAGCTTTACGGACAGCCTGTCTACACTATGTTTGCTATTTGAGTATGGATACTGTGGTAAATCATGAGCCTTCAAAGTACCACTCAGATGTGTTGGTTTGAGGTAATTGGAGAATTTGAGTGAGAAATTAGACTATTGGCTGAGAGAGAGTTAAACACATTGTGTCACTTCACCGAGTTTCACTGAGAAAGGAAAAAAAAAATTGTTTTAAGAGATGTTCTCAAAACAATGAGATAGGCAGAGGGCTTCTGTCCGTTGGGCACTGCGGCTGCTTTCTCCTTTGTCTCTCAGTCTTGGTGGCTAAATTCAGAGTAAAATCACTAAAACAACTAACTTTTTCTCCTACCACTAATCTCTCTGATCTCCGGCTTATCTGCAGCATCAACAGGTGGTGAGATAAAGCTGGGGAAGGGGGGAAAGGTGGTAGGGGGGAGTTTGGTTACCCTCTCTTGGGGATTTTGGTCTCCGGGAGGGGTGTGGTGTGTGTATTACCTTTTTTACTGTATATATCTGTAAATATCTGTTATATCTTGTAAATATTTGCTTGTATACTTGCATTGCTGTAAATATAAAGCTTCATTTATTAACTTCCAGTGTTTTCTGAGTTTTAGCTGGGGTTTTAAAAAAAGGGGGGGGCGGGCAGGTAACTGCAAACCCACTACATCAGGTTTTTCTCTTTCTTACATTTACAGCCATATAAAAAAAAGTGGATGAAAAGTATTTTGATTGTGAAAATGCTTCCAATTGAAACACACAGGCAGTTTGGAACACCGGTCAAGCAGAAGTAAGCCATTCGGTTGAAATGGCAATGATGAAGTACAGTAACAATAACTTGTCACCAAAATTCATTACTCTCAAGCTGATGAAGAACAACAGGGAGAGTTATAAACCACTGCCCCTTTGAAAGCAGGAGCTCCCAAATTTTCCCATATGCAAAGCCATTTTGGGGATGATGACTACATCTAAGATCATAAGTTCTTGATTTAAGAGCTTCTGTCCAACTGTAACAACTGCAACAGACTACAGGACACACAAAGGCAGCTCCCAGCTTGGACCTTGATTGTAACCTGGGAAATACAAAGCCTACAGAAGTCTACTTCTTTGAAGCAAAAGATATTTTTAAGGAGAACAGTACAGTCATAAAGACTAAAGAAGGTGCAGGGTCACAAGTATTAGAAGTAAAATAAAATTAAAATTTAGCAGAAACATAGTTGCTGAACAAAGCAGAGAAAAAACAGGAATTGTTACTCAAACCACCATGGCCTAGTCTGGATTTGAGAGCAAAGCTGGTGCCTCAAATAGCCTAAGGTATTACATCTGGTTCTTCAAACTAATTTGACCCCTTTGAGACAGACAAATACTTCCTTGGGGAAGAGCATTGTTACATTTCAAAGTCCTAAAGTTAACCACTGACTGTCAATCAAGATAAAACAAGCACCCAAATGAGTCATAAAATGCTAATTTTCCATTAGACAGCAAGGGAGAAACTGATTACAAGAAATAACAACAAAATTATCTGTTAACAGAAACCAGATGGAATGGCAAAAACTATTCAAAGAAAGCTATTAACTTAATACTGAGAAAGAAGTAAGACTGTGTAGTAAACACAAAATATCTCAACATGGAGACCGACCAACCATCAAGGTCAGCATAAGGGAGCTTAAATTGGCCTAGGTTTGAGATTGCTTCATATTACACGAGGCTAAGCTGGGAACTTGATGTTAAATTAGAAAGAAAGATAAAAAAGATCCCCAAACAAGAGAATCACAAAACCCCATGTGGACAACAGACCAGCTGCCCAACAGAAGGTGCAGAAACCAGGCCCTGGAGGAACATATTAGACATTTGTTCCTCTCCTCAACACTCTCCTGCGACCTCAGTACTGCCTTTACTTCTGAATTGCCAGTTTCTGTCACTGGCATGATAGAGAGAAGAGAGTGTGTGAAGAGAGGACTCTTCACAGTCCATACTGGGACTTATTATAAGGTCTGTCTGGAAATATGCTAAATCACCAGATTGCCACTGAAGATCTCCACTACTCAGAATTCAAACTGTTCATCACTTTTAAAATAAATACAGTTCAGTTTCATTAATGTCTGGTATCCAAGGAAAGAAAGACTCAAGTTTCAAAATAATGAAAATAGCTTACAATTCATAAAACAAGTGCACATGTCCCCCGTCCCAGAGGCCAAGTACACCAAAATTCACACAAGAAAAATAAGTCAACAAATCTGCCTGGTAAATGTAAGAGACAGAAATAAAATCTTCAAAATACATGTTTTAAGTATTAGTTAAAAATAATACATAATTGACTAAGATTGTTTAAAAAAACCAAAAACCCTCTCAATCCAAAGACCACAAAATTGCCATTTCTTTCAGCACTATTATTTAGATTTTGATTTGAAAGTGTTGTATCTCAGGGAAAACAAAAAAAACCCCAAAAAACCCCAAAAGACCAACAGTATGACTTGTTGGTGGTTTGAGGATTTTTTGTTTGTTTGTTTAATAAATAATAATAAATAAATTTGGGTTTTGTTGTTGTTAGGGTTGTTTTTATTGGCTAGGTAGTGAGGACAACAAGTCAGAATTTTTCTTTCTTTCTTTCCTAGGACTGAAATTCAGGTTTGTTTTTTTTCACCAAGTGAGACTGCCATTCACCGCAAGGCTGTATGATGTTATCACTTAACCAGTACCATAGAATGCTGAAGTACCTTTGTCTGTACAAAGTGTGACACAAGGTGCATGGGATTGGAGGGGAGGGATAATCTAGTCTTTCAGTCCTGAGCTGCTTAACCAAAGAAATGGGGAAAAAAAAAATCACCCTCTCACAATGCTCTTCTATATTACCTCACCTTATTGAGACAATAAGCTCTTTGGAGCACATCCTATGACTTTGGGCACTTCTGGACAGCTTTACAGTACCCTTCTGGTGTCTGCAGAGAAGAACGAAATAAGAACTTGGAAAAAACAGCATCTGTGAATATGCTCTGCCCAGCTGTATGATGAAAGGCTTGCATTAGAATTTTTTTGATTGGAAAAGACCTCTGAGATCACTGAGTCTAACCATTGACTTACCACCACAGCCATTAAATCATATCCCAAAGTGCTATGTCCACATGTTTCCTGAACACCTCTAGCGATGGCGACTCCACCACCTCCCTGGGTAACCTATTCTAATGCCCTACTACTCTTCAAGTAAATAATTTTTTCTTAATATCCAATCTAAACCTCCTCCCCTGCTACAATTTTAGGCTGTTTCCTCTTGTCCTGTCACCTGATACTAGAGAGAAGAGACCAGCTCGTACCTCACTGCAGCCTCCTTTCAGACAGTTGTAGACAGCAATGAAATCTCCCTTCAGCCTCTTCTTCTCCATACTATACTATGCCAGTTCCCTTAGCTGTTCCTTGTAACACTTGATCTCCAGACCCTTCACGAGTTTTGTTGCCCTACTATGGACATGCTCCAGCAACTCAGTGTCTTTTCTGTAGTGAGACACCCAAAACTGATCAGTGCTGAGTAGTGACCACTCCCCTACTCTCCTTGGCCACTCTATTCCTGATACAGGCCACAATGCTGTTGGCCAGCTTGGCCACCTGTGAGCACATTGATGGCTTTTGTTCAGACAGCTGTCAACCAACACTCTCAGGTCCTTTTCTATCAGGCAGTTTTGCAACCACTCTGCCCAAAGCCTATGGCATTACTTGGGTTTGGTGTGAACCAAGTGCAGGACCCAGCTAAATTACATCAGTGAGAGTAAAAGGTGACATGGAACTCACAGATTTTGCTTCTAAGAGAGGCAGAGGAATCTTACAATGTGGGTCTTCAGAGGCCTGCTTTTCTTTATCCAGTCTGACTCTCTAAAGACTTGTTTCTGAGGCGCCAGGCAAAGGCATTGATTGCTTGGCTACTCTTGATCATCTTAGTTTAAGTGACAGAAGGTTCCCATACACCTGTAACAGTCACCAAGGAAATGCCTTTAGCAGTACTGTTTATCTGAGGAGCCTGAAGTGAAGATAAAGTAATGCCAAAAAAAGCCCTTAATCATGATCTTTATCTTTCATCCATGTATAGCAGACAGAATAGAAAGTGATGTTGCTAATGCATGGATGCCAAGACACAGTACAAAAGAGCATTTTTAGCAAATGTGACCATAAGAAAGAAATGCACTGCTTTTGCAACAAGTGCAAAGAACCTGTAAGCAAAACCGACATACCCAGAAGTGATGTTTAAGAAAAAAGAAATCCTTATGTCAAACACACATAAGGAAAAGACATGAAAGGAAAGGAGAGCAAGCCAGAAAAAGACATCAAAAGGGAGACACGGTGGGAAGAACAGCCCAATCTGAAATTCTCTCTGTTCTTTACAGATTTATGACTAATAAAAAATCCAGATAGAAAAGGGTCCTTTTTTTTTTTCCTGTGTTTCTTAGCAATTCACTGCAATAGTAACTTTGCAAAGTCCATCTCTGTTCTGTAGCTCTGACTGAATTGTCTAATGTTAATTGCCTAATTTTGCTGTTCTCCAAACCTTTATCTAACATTGCCATGCAGTGGAAGGGTTTCCCCACTGACATTTCTATCATAGCTGACAGGACTCTTGCTCTTCGTAAACTTTTGTAGTGCTTTGATGTGGTTCAGCTTCGAGTTTGTGTGGCATGTGAAGCATTATTTACAAATAGGGGATATATAGCTTGGTAGCTATGTCACTTGTTACCATGCTGCGTATGACAGTGACAATTTCTCTGTCACACCACCCTTACCATAAAAGCTTCAGCAATTTACATCATCTACTACCAGACACCCTTACTGAAAGCCATATGGGCACATCTATCTCTTAAAAGAAGAGAAGTGTGGCTAAAGAGCAGTACAGCTGAGTAATTTTCGTGAAAGAGAGATAAACTGGGCTAACCAGAGTCATTGTTGCTAATTAGGGTCGGACTGCCTTTAACAGTGCAGGTAAAATCCAGCGACACCACTTGGAAATTGACACATCAAAGCTTTGAGAATTATAGCAATCACATATGATTATCAGGAAGCTTAGCAAACTTGGAGGCAAGCCCTTTCTCTGCATTTCCAGGTACTTCTAGTACCTCTGTTGAAAGAGAATTTTTATTTCAGAAGGGAAAAGCTAAACACCAACTCTAGTGATGGAAGAGGTCAAAGATACATCACTGATTTTTGCATCAGGAAGCTGTGTGCCTATGCTTTAATTGCTATTTTTGCACACTCCTCGGACAAGACACTTAAATTTGTACTTCAGTTCTTCTGGAGCAAAACAGAGCAAGCAAAACTTTTTCCTAGTCACACAGGCTCACTTTTTTTAGACTGAAAGTTGAGAGACCAAAGGTGTCCTTTTCTACATATCTACAATATATAATACCTAGTAAAATAGGACATAGCATAAGAAGTCTTCAATGTCGTACAATGACACTAAAATAATGATGTTCAAGGAGTGGAAGTATCTGTTCTCAAAAGTGACTTTAAGTGAAACTCTGATATAAAGTCCACAGAGACCCTAAATGTCACCAGAAACTTTAAGTGGAGCAGGCAAGCACCACACTAAGGGCTGAGCTTGGCTGCCAGAAGTCCAAAGAAGTATCTGTGTTTAAAACAGAGGATAACAAAATATTTCTGGACAAATCAATAGTATATGAATTACCTTGTGATAACTGATACCAAGATTCAACCTTTCAAAAGAAGTATACCATCAAAGAGTTCTTACAAATACCTCTCAATGAAGGTAATCTTAGTTCAAGAAGGAAAGGCACTCATATAGAAAAGACAAGCTGTGTGCTAAGTCAGAATCTCTCCTGAGCCAGCATTCTGAACTCATTTTATTGAAAACAAGATCATAGGCAAACATGATTTTTCTAACCAGTGAAAGAAAAAATGCTGTTAACCTTTTGCTGTCCAATGTAGTTGAAGACTCTACTACCTTTATGCTGAGATGGTCTGTCAGGCAAAATTTTTTGGGGCAGCAGGGTGGAGAGGCCCAATGACAGGACAAGCAGCAACGGATGGAAGTTGAGGCATAGGAAGTTTCATGTAAACCTGAGGTGGAATTTTTTCCCTCTGAGGATGACAGAACACTGGAACAGGCTGCACAGGGGGTTGTGGAGTCTCCCACTCCAGAGAATCAAAACCTGCCTGGAGACGTTCCTGTGTGATCTGGTATAGATGATCCTGCTCTTGCAGGGGTGGGTGGACTGGATGATCTTCCAAGGTTCCTTCCAGTCCCTGACATTCTGTGATTCTGTGAAGCTACTTACTACTCAATTTGAAGTTGAATTTTCTCTTGACATCTTTGCATACGAAGCACAGGCCATATTATTTTGATAACAGTTTGCCAAACAAACAAACCAACCAAAACAACAAACTGGTATGATGAAATTCATACTCCAAATCAGACACTAAACATAATTTTGTGACTAACGATCAGAGTTTGTACTAAGGCTATATGGAAGAGGAAATAAATTTCAAATGGAGTTTTCTAAAAATGTACTAAATAGTTGGTGGGGGGGGGTGTTGTTGTTTTTTTTTTTTTAAAGAATTGTCACTCTGGCTATGCTCCTTTTCTCTTGAATTCTTCCATTTTCGGCATGGGAAAATAAACAAGAAAATTTCAATACTCTTACTACTAAACTCATTGAATGAGGTCTGAGTAAACCTAGTAGTCTAGGAAAAAAACTAAGCAAGCAAACAAACAAAAATCCAAAGTCAAGGTATTTTTTTCCCATGAAGCTTAGATACAAGAAGTTTAAAAAAAAATTAGGGCAATCATATTAGGTAAATAAGTTGGAAGATTTTTTTTTATTATTATTTTAAGACAAGTAAACTAAGTTTTAAATTATTAGCAGACATATAATTTTAGCTTGATTGTTAAATCTATATGCATATGGATGTTTGGTCAAGATATTTTAGTATCAAGAATACCTGGTTTTGAAATTCTTAACTTTATTGCACTCTAAAAGTAGCCTGGTCCCAAAGCTAAGGATTGATTGAATTCAGTTCAACTAATCACTGTGGAGCATCAGCTCTTGCTTAAAACTGCTTTGGTAATGGGACTAGTAGTCTGAGTAGTGCAACAGCAGTTTCTAGCAAAGGTGCCAGGAAATACTCAGGGAACTACAGAGCAAGAAGGCCAACCTCTATGGTGGGCAAGTTTAGTGAATCACTCACTAGCAGACCAATGAATAAATCTTTTACATTGCAGCTTTTGTAAAGGAAAGGTTTTTTTAAAAAATTAAACTGTTTGGGGTTTTCCCCCTCGTCCCTTGGAAGCATTAATAATCACATAGACTGTAAGATACTTTGGGATGGGATTTTATCAAATTCCTTTTGTAAACTAGGTAATATAGGCTGATTATTTCTGTTTTTTCTAAAGTACTACAGGCAGAATAAAAGGCTATCCCATGGTAAATAGCTGACTAAAGGTTTAGGTGTGAGGACTTGGGGTTGTGGTTTTGTTCTGATTTTTGTTTTGTTTTGTCTGTTTGTTTTTACATTAAAATCTGTTTTCACAGCGGAATAAAGGCACTAGTGGAGTGTCACAGGGAAAGAATTAACTCAGAACAGCCTGAGAAGCATTAATAATGAGGTGCCAAAGTTTTCCTCCTGTACAGCTTCCTGTCATTAGCCAAGGCAAGGTGCAGAACCACCTAATTGAATGGACTAATAAAATAGCAGATGACATACAGGCTGGGTAAATGTCAAGTGACAATGTGAATTTTACATATTCAAGGTTGTAAGTCCAGGTACTTAGGAATACAACCTTCAGATTATAAAATTAATTTCACAGAAACATCTGCTCAGCACTTGATTGTGGAATAAAAAACCCAAGTGTTTGCAATTAAGGAAAGGACAGAAAACAAATCAGGAAACTACTATCTTCTACAAACCAAGAGATGTAATTTTAATACTGTGTGCAGTTTTCATCCTATAGAAGTCAAACGTGAATCTGTAAGACTAAGAAGGACATGAAAAGGGTACTAGGGTGACTGAATGTAGTAGTGGTGTCCATGCAAGCAATTATTAAAAACAGGGAAAGCAGAATCACAATGGTGACAGAGAAATAACTAGGAAAGAATCTTCTACCTCTCCAGTAAAAGAAAATGGAACATCCAATGAAATGAGCAATTCAGAACAAAAAGACACTCTTTTTTGCACAATCCGTAGGTACTGGTGGGACTCTGCCTCAAGTGGGTTTGGATGATCAAAGTTTTATGTGGATTCAGAAAATAGAGATTAGTGGAACAGAAGACTAAGCTATAAATCAGTGAAGGATGAGAATGCTTTTTTGGAGAGGCATTATTGAATGATTGCTAATATGCCTGCTTTTAGGCACATTATATAATTATATTTTTACACCATTCCCTAAGCATCATCTGTTGCTCACTGCCACAAAGTGCTTTGGTCCAAACTGGTACAGCAAGTCTTACGTTCTCAATTCTAGCTATGATCTTGACTTTGTCGACTAAGCATTCCTGTTACCACAAAAATGAGGGACTGTACGGATCTTTGAGTCAGTTCTCTGGTATAATCATTCATGAGATATGCATTTAGTGCTGAAGGAAACACTATTTCATATTTCCATAAAAGATAATTCTCTCAAAAAAAATTGAATTTATACCTTAATTTAAAAAAGGGTAAATCAGAAAAACAGTGATGCATGACAGGAAGGGAAGAGAACAGGGAGGAGGGGGGAAAAAACCCCAAACCAAAGAAGAATTTAAAAAAAAAAGAAAGAAAAAATAAAAAGATGCCACCAGCATCTCAAATACCTATAGTGCAGGTATGCAGTCAGATGAAACTGCCCTAAAATGACCCTATTAAGAGGGCAAGATGACAAAACAAAAACTTATTCCCAAATCCCAGACTGACATAGATGCTGTCAGTTCCCTCCTGACCTCCATTTTCTCACCACTTTCAAGCTGCCAGCCTTCACTAGCTTCACACAAACTCCTCCAGAAGCACAGGAAAGGCATAATAGCTAACAGTCTCTGCAGACTCCAACATGTAGGTGGTCTGACTCAGAGAGATCTATCTGGACTATCTGTATTCATGATTTTGTATCTAAGCCCAAGGTCATAAGCATCTGTCTGCCAGCATTTCCAAATTGCGTTGAAGTGTCTTTCTATTAGCTTTAACCTTGGATGTTGTGTTTGTCTACAGTCATCTCACTTCAAGATTCTTCTCTAAACATCACTGAAAGGCAAATACTACTGGAGAGCTCCACAGCATCCCTGTAGCCCACGCTACCATTTATTGTACATAAAACCTTGCAAAACATCAAAACACTTTAGCTCCAGCTTGTTCATTTGCAGTTACTTCAATACGAGCACATAGATAAACCAGACCAAATCAGAGCTGTACACCCAAGATAGTGCCTTGCTGAGCCCTATGGCTGAGACTGGCTCAGAGGCAGTGTGGCTCATCTCTGCACTCAAGAACTAACACAGATTTTGGATTGGGCTTGTCTGCATCAACAGTCAAGCCCTGAGTTATTGACGTGCAGACAGTCCATGGAGATGCACACAATTTCCTGACAGCCCTTTGTCTCCACCAAATCTTACATAGCAACACATTCCTATTGGAAGCTTTGTATTTCTGCTTGTCCTGCAGTCAAATCGCTTCTCTTAATGACCCTCCCTCCTACCACTGGCCTAAATGTGCCCATGATGAAATGGCCAAATCCACTATGGTGTCAAACACATGGAGATGACTGCACTCCAAAGTCTCTTCACTGCTTGATAGATCCTACAGAAGCAACCATGCATAGCCTTCCCTATTTTTCAAGACTTTTCTCAGACATCATGGGTGCAAGCACTTCATTTACACATTTGCTACAATACATCCAAGAACTAGCTAGTAACTTATTTTTTCACTTCTTTAATAACAACAAAAGTATACTCATCAGTTTGTGTCATTTATTAATGCTGCCAAATACTGAATATTTTAATCTTATTTCTGACTCTGTTATTAGGAACCTGTATTTGCTTTCACAAAGATACATTAAATTAAGAGATAAAATTGGTAAGGATTTTTATCAACTAAGTCCCAGTTCTGCTCCCTGCCACAATCTGAACACAGAGTATCATGTTCCCTGTTCTGGTTTGATTTGTGCTCTTCACAGTTATCTAAAAAAAATTTAAAAAATGGAGTTGTGCCCTTTTATTCCTTATTCATTAGCTTTTTTTTCCTTTTTTTTTTTTTTTTAGTGCAAACTCTTACCTTCCTGAATCTGTAATGCTCTTCTAAATAATGTAGTGTCCTGTTCAATAAAAATGTTTTCCTCACTCTCAGCTGATAAAGCAAATCTTTAGTAAATTTTATAGATCCTGAACATATGAAAGTTGCTTATTTTTAAAAATAACAATAATGTCTGAGTTAAAAAAATAAATGTAAACAGCAGAATAAAACTCGTCTCCCCAAATATGAGAATATACGATCTACAGTGTTGTAGTCCATCCAGGTGACCCACATTTCATCAGCACAATGATTTTGAGGAATTTCTAAAGTACAGACAGAAACCTGAGCATTTTCAACTTGCACATCAAATAAGGAGTTGATACCTGGGCCCAAACTGATGAGTATGCTTGAGCTGTCCCTGTGCCAATAATGCTTTTAATTGCCTTTTGGTGCTACAGTGATGGCAACAAATATGATTGAATTAATGAAAAATGGTTGGGTGATATGCGAGCTGAGTACAGGCAAAATCTCAGTGTGGATAGGTAAAAAAAAAGCAATACAGAGATGCTTTTAGAAACCTTCATTTGAAGCTAACACTACATCTGCCCACTACATTAAACATACAAGTGCAGAAATCATAGAATCATAGAATCATAGAATGGTCTAGGTTGGA
>VWZI01009681.1:0-21017 GCA_013396835.1 Psilopogon haemacephalus
AGAAAAGAGAAGATGATCTCTTTGATCTTAAATGGGGGGGGGGGAAAATCCCTGTACAGAGATACTACCACTATAAGCTCTACCTGATTTCAAATTCTGCCTTGGGATGGAATAATTTTTGCTGGGAAGCAGCTGAGCAAACAGGGTTTCGTGTAATGAAGAATTATCAGTCTTAACCAGGTAGGTACAAATGTAAATAGACAGATATCTGTCTGGGCCTTGAACACATTCCTTAAAAGAGCTCTGCTGCTCTTACATGCTTTTCTTCTTGTTTTTGAATGACTCGAACAAAAGGAATCCTCACCAGACTGATGAAGTACCCTTCTCTCCTGATGCTTAAGTAGCAGAATTATAGTGTGTAGCTCGAAGAGTAGCAAATGCACAGAGTAAAGCTGAAAATAACTACCTGAATGGCAGTGTTATTATAGCATCTCAGTGTTTGTTGTGGCTTCTGATTTCATATAACGAATTTAAAAATGTAAAACAAACAAAAAAAAAAACCTTTATAGACACACAGTGGTTCACTACTATTCAACACTGAACTGACAGTAATGATTATTTAGGACAACATTTTGGTCTCATTAATATGGAAGTCATTCTGATCAGACTAATATGTTGACATGTGCAAGTGGGTGGCTACTTTGCTGGATGATGGTAATGCCAAGGCAAAAGGAAGTAGAAGACTTATCAGTTCCTCTGTCTAGGCTCATAATTCACCTGTCTTCAGTTCCCTAGGGGAATAAGACCTAGCTGTGTGCTCTGCTTGCACTTTTGTGGCTGTGCTTCAGTCAGTTCTTCATCTGGGAACTGAGATGTGGAAATGTGCCACAAAGCAAAACCCAACTCCTTGTGGTTAAGTCAAGACTTGCATTGCTAAGAGAATCTGGAATCAGGAGTAGCACTTTTTGCATCTGTTCTGATTCTTCCCATCACATACTCATTGTTCAGCTACACATACATTTAAAAAGAAAAAAATTCAACAAATAAACTTGGCAGTTGTTGAACAGCAGGGGTGTGTGTTATATATGTTACCTTATAGCCACTGCATGTCAGTCCTGCATTCCTTTTGGCTAGGACACACTTCATTCTTAGGAAAAATGATCTCTCAATTTCATATTCTGAAAGCATAAATCACACTGCTGGTTAGTCAAAGAAAATTCCAAAACTGTCCATAGTATTACCTTTTGTGATTTAACAGGTGTGTTTGTATCTCAACCTTAGACAACAATAGAAGTCAGCCATTCTATTTCCCACTTAATCTTTGCTTCAGGATTTATTTCACCTCCATGTTGGGATTCCCTGTAAAAGTTGGACAAGTCAGTATGACTAGGTCTCTAAATTTGTTTTCCTCACCATTTTCAAGGCAAGCACCTTGTTTCCAAACAGCTAGGTACCAGCCAATATTGGTAAAGGGAATGAAATCTATCCTTTGGATCATAGGTAAATGAAGGTACTCTCCAAAATAAGAACAGAATGGGAAAGAAGAAAGTTCACTGGTTTTGTAGTAATTTGAGTGTATGTAGCTAGCCATGCCCAGACTAGTAAATTTCTGGGCTCCGTATCAATATTTGTATCTGTTTTGGTGACTTCCAAAATCACCTTGGTATATGGTTTATAAACAAAATTCTTCATAGATAGCCTCCAGAAATGTTTTGAAATTAAATATTGATCAGGTACACACATATTTTCTGCCAGGAATAAGTTATTACCATCTTTAGAGTTAAACATTCTCAATAACAGTTTGGATATCATTAATAGTTCTAATTTATTTTACCAAAGGATGCAGTTTGGCAGAACACACATATAGTAGGAAAAGAAAGCTCATTTGGTACATCTGTTGATAGATTTGTTTTAAGATTTGTTGCAACATGTATTACCTCCTAACTTCCCATATAGTTTGATCCAAAGTCCACTGTAAGCAGCTGGAGTCTTGCTTTAATTTAATTTAACTGTTTAGCTGTATTCCTGATTTCTGTGCATCCATCCCCCAACTGACACCACTTAGCCACACACCTGCAGTGGGTTGAACTCTCTATATTAAAATCTGAATGCAAAGGCTTTAAGATACAACCATAGAGTAAAAAAAAGAAAAAAAAATAATGAAGAGGGAAAAGAAATGCAATACATAGTGCATCTCCACTAGAATCAGCCTTTCTATTTGAATTTTCCATTAATCTTCCTAATGCAAATTAGATCCATATGGGGAAAAATAGGCACTTAAATGAACTGGCACATTTAATACAGAGTTTTACATACAAATGTATGCAATTTGGTGGGAGGAAGATATACAGTACAGATTGCTATTGCTGAAGTATGATCTCACAAGTAAAGAATGGATCTGAGAGCTGGGAACATCAGTGAAATTCATGGCTTCAATACAGATTTTCTGAGTAACCTAAGACTAGCACTTGCTCTCTTTCCCAGGCACACAAAATAAAGGTATGTTTCTCCCTTCAGGGGTACAAAGGAGAAAAATAACACACAGTAATGAATGTACAAAGGCTACCTTCTTACATGAAGTGAGTTGCTAGCAATTCTGTGACAAATTCAGTAAAAGGAGATGATTAGTAAACTTGGAAGTATTGGAAGTAATGCCTTAGGCTTCTCAAATGTCTTGCCACAAGACCTAAACGAGTCTTTTTCAGTAACAGTCTCCATCCAGGCACCTTATTCATTAGCCTTCTATTGACTGCTCCCTTCTTTTTTTAAAACGTTGCTGCAGCCAAGTGCACTGCTGCAGAAGCATTTGGTTATCTTTAACTTCACTGGTTCATTTGGTTATCTTTAACAGGAAAAAGCTATGATATACGGTGTGGTCTTTAGTTCTACAAAAATAGAGTTGTACCTAGGCTGCAGGATAACATTTTTCCTTTGTCATTTAAAATCAGTCATTATTTCATTATTTAAGAAGAGGTCTGGTCTCCTTGATTTCATGATGGTAGATTGTAAACGAGAGGTCTCCCTAGAGCACTAGTCCTTGTGACTAGTTGTGAGCTCTCTAATAAACCAGGAGGGTAATTAAAACAATTAGAGGGCAAAGATGTTGTAGGATGTGTGAGGACAGGAGAAGGGTGGATTGGAATGGGCTGCCCAGGGAGGTGGTGGAGTCACTGTCCCTGGAGGTGTTCAAGAAAGGACTGGATGGAGCACTTAGTGCCATGGTCTAGTTGATTGGATAGGGCTGAGTGATAGGTTGGACTGGATGATCTTGAAGGTCTCTTCCAACCTGGCCTATTCTATTCTATTCTAGTTGCACCCTAGTACTAAATGATGTGGGGTGGGAAGGGTGATAGAATTGTGATTCAACAGTAGCTGCATGTGACTTGTGAGACCGAAAGGTAATAATCAGTAGCTTTGTCATTGTCTGTAATCAAGTGAAAAATTATATATTTAATCTAATAATGATGCATTTATTAATCACTGAATTATTAGGAGTTTATCAGGGTGTTGATGAACCAACAAATAATAGTCTTTTAAATCAGTTACATCTCATGCCTGCAATTTAAAGGGGAAGAGATACCTGTAAGGTAACTGAGGCCTGAGGTAGCTGATATTAAGATGCCTTCAGTAAACAAAAGCAGAGATGATCCATGTGGCCAAACAGAATCTCAGTCCTGTGACTGACATACTGCCTTCCTACCAGAAGAGTCCAAAGCAGTGCATATATGATGCTAAGCATTCCTCCTCCTGTAGGTACTGAGTGGTTGTGTGGTGTTTCTCTGAGCATTGCTATTTGGAAGGGACAGAGAGGTGCAAAGCAGACAATGTCTAAAGGAGAAGAAGAAAGCCTGACCATTCCTGGATGATCTTGAGCTCTGACAACTGTTAACATGGTGGTAGCACAGTTATTTAATAATGCAGCATGTCCCATAGCACAGGTGGGTGGAGGGTGCCACAGCATTTTTAACAAGCCTGCTAGTCAGGGCTAATGGTTGTGCCAAGCTGCCTAGTGAAATGCAGGTGCTGCACAGTGTCTGGCATCTTCTGTGCAGGACTGGAGCTGATGAATGGAAAAGCTACCAGAGGGAGATCCTCGTGATTGTGTGTGAGTATAAAATCTACTAGTTAGCTTTGAGACAGACTTGCTGGCAAAGAAAAGCAGGACCATGCTGTTCATATTGTTTATGCTCTACGTAAGTGCCTCTGGTTTGTATCTGGTGCTTGTAAAAGTGCTGTTCTGCTGTCCGTGTCTATCTGCCATAGCTAGGCTCTGTGTACCTATGTGTGTTTGTGTGCACTTACAAGGGACAAAACCATTTCCAGACCTCATCAAGACATTGCAAAATATAAAGGAGCAGTAAGACTGAAACACTACATAAAGAAATTAGATTTGCAAGACCATGAACGGTGTGGTTTGGAATTTCTGTGAGCTGATACCCTTGAAAGTAGAGAAATAGGACTAGCAAAGCAAAAAAGAACTACAGTGTATTTGTAATTGTAAAGCTGATTGGGGGAAAAAGAACCCCAGCATCCTGCTGGATGTTAACACATCCATCAATATAGTGCAACATTAAAAATGTCATACATGCAGGCTGTATCTGACGCAACTGAGATGGTCTACTCTGATGAAGAGAATGTAGAAAGACAATGAGGTACTTAAAGGTTTGGCAAGCAAAGAGAGGGGCACTAAATATTCAAACTCTAGGAGTCAGATCAGCTATGAGAAGAGTGAAGACCCACTGCTGAGGTTAACCACAAGACTATGAGTGGATAGTAGGCATGAGAGCTCAGTGATAACGCAGGAAAAAAGTCTGGAGAGCAGCCAGGCAGAAAGGGACCTGGGGGTACTGGTCAACCGCCGGCTGAACATGAGCCAGCAGTGTGCCCAGGTGGCAATGAAGGCCAATGGCATTCTGGCTTGTATCAGGAATAACATGTCCAGCAGGACCAGGGAAGTCATTCTGACCCTGTACTCAGCACTCGTCAGGCCACACCTTGGGTACTGTGTCCAATTCTGGGGCCCTTAATGTATATAGAAAAATTAAGAAAATGTTAAAAACCATGTCTGTTTCTTATAGAGAAAAGATTAAACCAACGGGTTGCAGACACAAGCTAATGAAGGATGAGAAGCAAAATGCTACTGAGTAGACCAGAATGTCTTGCAGAGTAGTTCCAGCTGAGTTAACACAAAAATACCAAAACAATGCATAACAATTTTTTTTGTTTGTTTTCTGACTTCCTTATGGGTCAGAGAAGAAAAAGTAATCTATTCAAACCCTATGGATGCTGATAACCTCATATGGATCATCTTTGCTTTGGAGTTCATTATGGTTTTATTAAAAGAAATAATAAGAAGTAAACATGGACCCAACATGAGGATGTTTTCATCTTTAACAAACGAAGCCCCCATTTCTCTGCATAAGGATGTACTCATATTATTATTAATTATAATGATTTAAAGAACACTATTACAGCACTGTAATCTCCATGTATGTACTCTGTGTGTGTATGTAATGTGATTCTGGTGGGCCTCCAGAATCCGAAGGGGGCCTGCAAAAAAGCTGGGGAGGGACTTTTTAGGCTATCAGGTAGTGACTGGACCAGGGGGAATGGAGCAAAGCTGGAGGTGGGGAGATTCAGATTGGATGTGAAGAGGAAGTTCTTCACCATGAGAGTGGTGAGGCCCTGGAACAGGTTGCCCAGGGGGGTGGTTGGGGCCCCATCCCTGGAGGTGTTTAAGGCCAGGCTGGATGAGGCTCTGGCCAGCATAATCTAGGGTAGGGTGTCCCTGGGCATGGCAGGGAGGTTGGAACTAGATGATCCTTGTGGTTCCTTCCAACCCTGACTGATTCTATGATCCTATATTTACACAAGAGCACTTTAAGAGATGCAAGAAACAAAGGAGATTTCATTAAACATAATTGTGGTGGTTTAGCAGTTACCTGCCCCCCCCACCNGTAATACAGAAACACCACAGCCCTCCCAGAGACCAAAATCCCCATGAGACGGTAACCAAACACCCCCTACCACCTTTCCCCCCTTCCCCAGTCTTATCTCACCACCTGTTGATGCTGCAGATAAACTGAAGTAGATCGGCCAGGGGGGTTAGCAGTAGGAATGAAGTTAGTAGAATTACTCTGAATTAGCTACCAAGACAAAGGGAAAGGAGACCATGCAAGAGGAGCAGCTGCAGCCAGAGCAGTCAGAAACCGTCTGATATCTCGTGTTTTAGGTACAGTTCTTAAAAACAACTTTTTTTTTTCTTTCTCAGTAAAATTCTGGTGAAGTGACATACTGTGTTTGCCTCTCTCAGCCAATAGTCTAATTTCTCACTCAAATTCTCCAATTAGTTCAAACCAACACAATAATGATGTCTGCCATGGTAAACTACTTTCCAACTGCATCTTCATAACACCTGGAAGCAAGAAAACTCTATCTTCACATGCTGTGGTATTCGGGATAGTTTAGATTGGAGTAAAACAATCTCGCATGTAAATTTACATTTGTCACTGCAGGAGTTATTATATACTATAGTGCCCAATTGTACACTTATAGTGCCCTATAGTGCTTCCAGCAGCAAGCTGGAAAACTGGAAAATTGATAAAAAGCTGACTAGAATAGAATAACTTGGAAGCGACCTACAACAATCATCTAGTCCAGCTGCCTCATGACTTAAGGGCTAATCAAAAGTTAGAGCATGTTGTTAAGGGCACTGTCCAAATGCCTCTGACAGGCTTGGGACACCAACCATCTCTCTAAAGGGCCTGTTCCATCATCTCAATAGTAGAGAAATGCTTCCTAGTGTCAAATGTAAACCTTTGCTGGCATAGCTTCTAACCATTCCCACATATCCTATCTGTATATCAAGGAGAAGCCATCAGCACTTCCTCTCCTCAGGAAGCTGTGGAGCAACAAGGTTGCCTCTCAGCCTCCTTTTCTCCAAACCAGACACAACAATGCTTAATGCAATTGTGCTGGTTTGAACTAATTGGAGAATTTGAGTGAGAAATTAAACTATAGGCTGAGAAATGAGAATAGATGATGCTACCTCCCTCAGAGCTCCACTGAGAAAGAAAAAATAAATTTCTCAGACAGTTTCAGGCCTCTCTGGGCTGCGGCTGCTTCTCTTGCATGGTTCCTTTGTCTCTGCCTTTGTAGCTGATTTTCAATAATTCCACTAACTTCTTTCCCACTGCTAATCCCTCCAGCCGATCTACCTCTGCCTATCTGCTTCATCAACAGATGGTGAGATAAGATTGGGAAAGGGGAAAAGGTGGTAGGGGTGGTTAAAATCCCCTCTTAGGGATTTTGATCTCTGGAAGGGGTGTGGTGTTTCTGTATTACCTTTTCACTGTAGATATCTGTAAATATCTGTTATACATTGTAAATATCTGCTTGTATATTGAGCATTGCTGTAAACACAAAGCTTCATTTATCAACTTCCAGCATTCTGAGTCCTAGCCAGGGTTATATCAAAGGTGGGGGGGCAGGTAACTGTTCAAATCACCACATATTTTTAATTGGCATCCAACATGGGTGCCCAATGTGGGGGGTTCAAACCACTACAGTGATGGAATAAAGACTTCTTCTGAACAGCTGTTTATGCTGTGTTCGATGCATCCCACAACATGGTTTGCTTTTTTGACAGCCAGAGCCATACCCAGCTAGTGTCAGTCAGGACCCTCAGGTCCCCTTCTGCAGGGCTACTCTCCAGCCACTCCACTCCCAGCCACTTGAGATGTCAAACAAGTGAGAAGTCATCAAAGGGAGAAGGAAAATTTTGCTGCAGCTCACACTAGATTTCACTGTTGTTGTGTCTTTTAGCACCATTTTTTTCAAAAACCTACTTTTCCATCAAGTCCACTACATATGACAAAATGTGTCTGTTTAGTTGCACCTTCTCTAGTATTTGCCATAGCTACCTGTAATTCTGACAAAGAGATGTTGATTGCTATGAAAGGTTTTAATGCAGTTTTCTTTTACTGATGTAAGTGTTGTGAAATGGATTTGGTTTTCTCATCTTCTCCTTTGCTTTCTACACCAGCATCTATTTTCACTCTTTATCTGAACGTGACCTGTTTGCCTCTCCCAAACTATTAAAAGTAATGGGGACATTAGTCCTTCTTTTCCTAAGTTGGGTTGAATAATTTTAATTGCTTTTACATTCTTCTGTTCAAGCCTTTTTTTTTTTCAGAAGATGAGTCAAGAAAATGTCTCAATAGCTGCCGTAGCTAAAAAGAGACCTCAACCCTCACTTCTAAATTCTTAAGTGTCTTGAAAGGCTCTGATGATAGCTTCTTGAAAAGCAGACCAACCACGTTAACATTTGCCAGAACTTATTGACACAACATTTATCTGCTAAGGGAATTAAAGATGAAAAGCAGAGCTTTAGGGTTCTTTCTAAATATTTACCCTTCCATTTTTGTCGTAGTGCCTTTTTTGATCCTTACATGGATGCATTCACAGGTCTGCTTTTTCTTTTCCAACTGTTCCCAATATTTCTAATAATTTGGGTTTACTTACAATAGCAAATTTCTGATTCTGTTTGCCCTATATCAAATTTTTATATTTGGAAGTGATTGTGTTATCCTATTGCTCCACCAACTTCTGTTAAAATCTTTTTAAGAATGACTTGTGAGACTCTTGTTTTCATCCTGGAATTTCAGTTTTCTGTTTTTCCCCAAAAGAGTGGTCGGTTATAGTTGGAAATTAAAACAGATGCAAGTGAAGTACTAGTTTTGATCAACGTGTTTATACACTGAGAAGATTTCTCTACCTTTTATGGTGCTCTTCTTTGGAAAGGTGTAACTGAGGTTACCAAGATCTTGACTTTTTCCATATGTCTACTAGCAGGTATTTTAATTAAACTGTGATATCATTATAAAATGAGTTTTATAGGGGGAAGCAGTGCAAGTCAGACTCCATATTCATGTCCAAGATGTCCATTTGAACTAATCAATATTTACTTTTCAGGCAAACCCCATGTTTCCCTTATCAGAAACAGAGAAGTTTACTGCTCTACTAATATATTACTACATTGCTTCATCATCTTACAGAGGCTGCTTCCCTGAAGCACTGCTACAATGGAGTTGAGTGGATTCAGTAAAAGCTACAAACAACACAGTGAGTAATTGACTTCGCTCAAATCGCAACCCAAAAGTATCCATATGTTAACATCTGTACAGAACTGAACCACAACAACCTGTCAATGGCAGCATACAAAGCAGCTGCTGTCTGTGGACATACAGAGGATGTATTTCTTTCTTGCAACATGGAGTACCATTTATACAATGTAATCCTTCTTTTTTAGCTTAGTATGTCATGCAGTGCCAGTTTGCCTCCAAGCACTACTTGAGAATAAAATATAAGTTTATATGGTTTTGTATTTTCTTAGCCTCAGAACCAAAATAAATGTCATGGTAAAGAAAATGAGTCTTGCTATCATGAACAAAGAATTTGTGGATGTGTTCACCCATATTGCACATGACTGCCAAACAGGATTCTCCAAGCATTTCTGTGAAATTATGGTTAGCTTTAAGGAAGTCAGAACTGTCCATCCCTGGGGGTGCAACTATGAAATCCATCTTTGCTTTCCACCCCATCTTTCATCTCTTTTGAAAGAAAACAGTCACAAAGTTGTGTGGTTTTTATGCTGAGTGCTCAGTGGATTGAGAAAAAAAAGATCACTGTGGTTTTTTCCACAGGTTCACCTTTCATGCCTTTCATTTTCTCTGAGATAGAAGGTACTATTTTGTATCTCTTTGCAAAGCTCCCGCATTTTTACCATTAGTAAAATATGGTGCTTTTTGCTGTTGTTGTTGCAGAACCACCTTGTAAATTAATATAAATCAGTACACAAACTGCACACTGCTTCACCATACACTGTTATAAGAATGTGTGTCTCATCTGCCACTATGAAAGATAGAAAGCAGCATCAAAACTGGGAGCTTTTGACACAACTAATAATACACTTTTTCTCTGCATGGCAGCTTGGGTACAATGTCAAATTTCATCTATAGTGTAGGAGATTAAGACTATTGTCATAGAGCATATCTAGACCAAAACACTGTGCACACAATCACCAGCTCCTACCTTCCTACCAGTCCAACTTGTGTGAAGACATGCACTTGCCTCAAGCTAGTGCATTCCTCTGGAGACAGGGCACACATGTGTGATAAGCTGTGCTCCCTGTCCCTGTTGTACTGTTTTACATGGTAAAAACAGAGATACCGCAAGTTCATGTCTGCATAACATCTTTGCTGCCCATCGTCCAAACACTGCATTTTTTTGCCCTTTTAGTTGGCCATTTCCTCTTCCTCGCACTGCCAACTAAAAGAGCATGCAATTACCTTGGCTAGTCTCTCGTGAGCATTCCAAGGCTACATCTTTTGTGAGACACAGAAGAGAGAAGACCACAACGTCTATCTCTTAATTCTGAATGAGGTGACACCAACTTCTATAACGAAAATGAGGCAAAAGCACCACAAGGCACATAAAAAACATATGGCTGCACACCTAGTTTTAAGGCAGCCTTTGAAGCTGGGAATCCCCAGATGACCAACAGAGCCATCAAGAGAAGGGGCTTGCAAATGCCTTTGGTGAACTTTCCTCATGCCAAGTTTAGAAGTAGGGCTGAAGATGAGTTAGTGGAAAATGATTCAGACCTGTAACCCTGGAGCATTCTGACCATCTTTGTTATTGCTATGCCAGAAAGAACAGTGCAAAAATGAGGTTGTGAATATAAAGCAATTCTCCAAGGTGAAATGCTGCACACAAAGGGATGTATGAAAACAACATTTCCCTTTCCTTCCTTGGTATATTGTGGTCAAAACAGTAATACATTTTTTCCCTTCTCTCTATTAGACTGCAGCATCACGTGCACACACAGAGGCTGCAGGTTTAGGTGTTTGAGAATTCTCATCTTTTTTTAGCAAATGAGTGGCACCAGTTGAATGACAGAATAAAAAATGCCTTATATGGCTAAATTGCAAATTACATGTATAGAGAGAGGAAGTTCCTGTGCACATACTAAGCTTAATTTTGTGAGCTGACTTGGTTTGCCCTGGTGATGGCTCTTGCTGTGATAGGAAAGCAATCAGTTCTGCTGTTAGCCCTTCTCCCAGCATTCCAAGCTTGCATGAGCTGCCCAAATTTTCCCTCCGTTTGGGTAGTTTGTTCTATGTCCTGACTGTATTCAGAATCCTGTCAGTGCTGCAGAGAGTAAATAGTCTCTATTATCATTCCTGTCATCCAAACTCAGCCATTTACTAACATTTGCCCAAGTTTTCCTTTATTGTCAAATTTAGAGAAGAAACTCAACAGGGCACTAGACAGAAAGGAAAAGAACATATTTTGCAGCCTGAGGCATTCTCTTCTTTTTGGTATATTTTACTATTACTTACCAATGACTTTTTTTTTTTTTTTTTTTTTTTTTTTTAGGGGGGTNATAATGCTTTTCCAGCTTTATGATTCCAAAATAATATTTTCTAGGTTTCTCAACTTTGGTAACAAGATCATCACATTGTCTTTCAATAATGGTTCTCCTGTAAAATAATTCTAAACTTTAAAACAAAAATTCCCATCTGCATTTGTCTTTTGCATTTGTGCTACTAGAAAAAGTTATTTAAGACCTAATGTAAAAAAAAAAATATTTTCAGATGTGCAGTTTTATATTCCCCTCTTTTAATGTTGAACAAAATGTGGATAGAGAAGATGTTCTTCCTTGAGAGAGAAAAAATATGCACCAACATTTAGTTCTTAGCTGATTGAAATGGTGCCCTTAAAGCATCAGCCTTGTAGAGGGAGCCTAACACATTGTATTCCATATTCTTTTTGCAACTTCTGTTAGGCTTCTAACTAATCATATAAGAACTATGCTGTTATTAGCAGATATCTGGGATGTCTAAAATAACTACAGTATTTCTTTTGGCTTTGGTCTGCTCTGGGGAATGTTAATAAACTGCTTTTAGTTCACCATGCCTTGGTGTGTGAGTCAGCAAAAGCTGGGAAGCTATAGAGGTTTTAAAGGATTTAAACCTCAGAAAAAGCATATGAAATAAATAAAAGTCATGCAATGTCTGACTCCAAATACACACATGGAAAAGCAGCACTCAATGCTGAATCCCTCTCAGCACTGCTTAATTGCTTGTCTGAGTTAACCTGCAGTCAAAATACCTCTTCTTTCACTTGCTTGCTTGTGTTCAGCTGCAGTGATGACAGATGGACCGACTAGTCATGCCCAGCTTGTGCTGTCCTGATATTTACTCTTATGGATGTGGTTCAGAGGTACAACATCTCCCAGAAACCAGCAGCTGGTTTAGTGCTACTATCCTGATGCAGGCCTACCATCCTATGTTGCTATCTGTTAAAGAAAACTTTCTGCAAAACTGGTTGGCACAGACAGAAACATGATTTGAACATCCCAGCTAGGTGTAGTCAATAACCCTGATGCAATCCTCAACATTCAGTCCCTGACAGCCAGCCACATTTTCAAACATGTTCAAAATACTTAGCACCTTTGGGCAAGGCACTTTGTAATAGTTGCTTCACGAACCTCTTCCAACATTGTATCCCCCCACCATGCTAGTACCAATATGCTTTGCTACTAAGCTATAGCATCTTATACTTACTAGTCTTATGCTCTATAAAACAGAGGTAAGGAAAGGGGAAGTCTCACATGCTTCCATGAAGTTCTGGAGCTATTGCTGGCTATGCAGAATTTTGCATGGCACCACAACCTACTATGTCCCCCTGCTTAGTTCAGGAGACCTTCTCCTGCACTAAGCAGGGGACATACACAGCAAGCACTGAATCTCTACGGTCATGAATGCAACCTTGTAGACCAGTATTCAGAAACTACAGCTACCTCCATCCTTGCAATTTAGAGCCCAGCTGCCTCTCTGCATGACTACCTTCTCCCTGAGCAGGAGAATCTAATCCATTCAGCCTGGTTTGTGAGTTTCTCTGCTTGAAAAAATAGAAAAGCATTTAGAGCTGGAAGTGCTCAAGAAAACCACATCCCTACATCCTAAGAAATCAGTTTCTCAGCCCTACACCACAAAACATTTCCCATGCTCCTGTCAGGTAAATATTGCACATATTAGGATAGAGGCACAGGAATCCTGGTATCTGCCTGTATGGAACAAACACAGGTGGTACAGGGAGTGCAAAATTGAGTTGTAGGGTTCACAGTTACAAAACTAAACCAGAACACACTAAAATGCTGCAGATCAGAAATATATTAAGCAATATTCGGAAAGGCAGGTAGGGCCGGTGAAGCCAGCTGAAATTTGTGTACCATCAGCACACATCTTTTGGAAAATATACTAAATTTATTTTATTTGTAATTTTCTCCCTTTTTACTCTTTTAATGTTAACCCATCCCAGTTAAATATAATTGATTTGTTTTGTTGCAACTGATGCAAAGCTAGACTAAAGTTGATTTGCTAAGGCATAGTCTACCTTTAATGTGTATGTGAGATTATTCTTTTTCTCCACACCAGCTATTCTCAAAAAGAGTCCAGCTGTTGGCTTCTTTCATAGCAAGGGATCAGTACGCACTGCTTTATATTTTCTGTGCTGGTCATGCAAGTAAAAAGGCAGCTTAAAGACTTTGTAAGTTAAAGCTGAAATTCTCCAAAGCCTCTGTAGATCATGGGGCTTACAGCTTTCATTGAGTCATAGATTGTAGACTTTAAAGGCCAGAATGGAGCATTAGATCATAGGTGTAACCTGTATATTGCAGCTCATTAAACTTCAGTCAGTGACTCCTGTGCTGAGCTCAGTAACTTCTGTTTGCCTAGAGCATATCTTCTGTAAAGGCATACAGCCTTGATCTGGAGACATCAAAAGAGGAAGGAACCACTGCTTCCCTCATTATTTTGTTCCTGTGGTTAATCAAACTCTTAGTTATAAATTAATGCATTATTCTAATTCGAGCTTTTGTGGTTTCAGTTCACAGACACTCATCCTTGGTGTGTTTTCTCTTCTAAAAAAGTCATTCAGTTCCCAGTATTTTCTTCTCTTGGACTTGAACACAGAGTAATCAAGTCACCTCCCAATCTTCTTTTTGATAAACCAAAGAGATGGTATTCTTTCATCTCACATTATAAGCCTTTCCTGTCCTTCAATCACTTCTTTGAATCTCTTCTGTTCTCTCTGCAATTTGTCTTTTTTTTTTTTTCAAGTGGACAATAGAATTACACAGAAAAACCCAGTGTTCATTTCACTAATACCATGTAAAGAATACAATTATTCATACTTGCTATTGCTGTTCACTATTCCCCTGCTTATATGCAGAAGGATTTTCCATTACCCTCTTTTGCCACAGCTTCACAACAGGAGTTCACACTTAACTGTTTCTCCTTTATGACCCTTAAATGCTTTTCAGAGTTGCTGCCTTCCACTTTCTTGCCCCAAAAGTTTTGCTTAACATAACTCACTGTAACAACACACTGGACTTATCTAAAGAGAGATGACACAACTAGCTCACCATTACCCATCTTCCTAAATTTTATTGCATTTAGTATTTTTGTGAAGTCCAGGTTTATGCAAGCAGGTGATTATTCAAGAATTTCAACTGCATTTGAAGAAAAGCCCTAAATATCTACCCTCTGTATTGGAAGATAAACCTTGTTGTACCTAAAACATAAGGAAATCCACAGCAAACTTAGGGGGGAAAAAAAACCAACAATGAAAACTGTAAGTTGCAATTTAAGAAGATTTATGCCTTTTAAAATAATAGATGATTTTTTGAGTAGAAGGCTGAGTTACCCAAACAAAACCAATGTGTCAGTGAGTGTGTTATAAAGAAATCCACACTGTGTCTGATTTTATACAGCAAGCAGTAATTTGCATTTCCATGAGAAATAAAATTCATGTGCATAATATTTCTAGAGCTCAACAGCTGCAAGGCTTCTAGCTTTCTCGTGTTGTTTGGTCTTGCAGAAAAAGCTTCTATGGAACTGATGAAGCACTGAAAATACAACGGAAAGTCTGAAGAGAGCAATGAAGGACAATGAGGAAATTTAAAAGCAAACGAACAAACAAGTAAAGAACTAAAATCAACATGCTGGAGCGTGTCCAGAGAAGTGCCACGAGGATGATCAGAGGGCTGCAGCACCTCTGCTATGAGGACAGACTGAAAGAGTTGGGGCTGTTCAGTCTGGAGAAGAGGAGGCTCTGAGGTGGCCTTATAGTGGCCTTCCAGTATCTGAAGGGGGCCTATAGAAAAGCAGGGGAGGGACTGTACTGGTTTGAGCTAATCGGAGAATTTGGGTGAGAAATTAGACTATTGGCTGAGAGAGGTAAACACACTGTATCACTTCACCAAAGTTTTACTGAGAAAGAAAAAAAAAAAAGTTGTTTTTAAGAACTGTACCTAAAACACGAGATATCAGATGGTTTCTGACTGCTCTGGCTGCAGCTGCTTCTCTTGCATGGTCTCCTTTGTCTCTTTGTCTTGGTAACTAATTCAGAGTAATTCTACTAAATACTTTCCTGCTACTAACCCCCCTGGCCAATCTACCTCAGCTTATCTTCAGCATCAACAGGTGTTGAGATAAGACTGGGGAAGGGGGGAAAGGCGGTAGGGGGGGTTTGGTTACCCTCTCTTGGGGATTTTGGTCTCTGAGAGGGCTGTGGTGTTTCTGTATTACCTTTTCACTGTATATATCTGTAAATATCTGTTATACCTTGTAAATATTTGCTTGTATATTGTGCATTGCTGTAAATATAAAGCTTCATTTATTAACTTCCAGTGTTTTTGAGTCCTAGCTGGGGTTTATAAAAGGGGGTGGGGCGCACGTAACTGCTAAACCACTACAGGGACTTTTTAGGCTATCAGGTACTGACATTCCCTAGGGGGAATGGAGCAAAGCTGGAGGTGGGGAAATTCACATTGCATGTGAAGAGGAAGTTCTTCACCATGAGAGTGGTGAGGCCCTGGAACCAGTTGCTCAGGGAGGTGGTTGGGTCCACATCCCTGGAGGTGTTTAAGGCCAGGCTGGATGAGGCTCTGTCCAAGCCTAGTCTAGGGTAGGTTATTCCTGCCCATGGCAGGGGGGTTGGAACTAGATGATCCTTGTGATCCCTTCCAACCCTGACTGATTCTATGATTTACTGAGGCTGTAAAACTGGAGGTCAGAAATAATCTATATTATTCAATATCTATATATATAGATACCAATATCTATATATATAGATTATATCTATATTATTCAATACCAATAACAGAATACCACAAAATACATAAGCCAAGCTGTGTTATAAGCATCTGTGTCTGCAGAGTGATACTCATTTTGCTCCTGATTAACATCACAAATTGATGAGCTCTATAACATAATGAAGTTACAAAAGGAAAGTTTTTATTTGAGCCAATGACTTGATGATTCAGATGTGTTTTAAAAGAGAAAAAAATCAAACTAAAATGACCCAAAATTGCTCATTAAAAAGTCTACTTTCTTTTTTAATAGAAAACAAAGCCTTCACTCAACTGCCCTCTGTCCTAAGTTATTTGTAGAACTCCATGGTATGTTTTTGTTTAAATATTTAAAATATCTACTAAAATACAGCAGTAGTTGCTTCATTCCTGCCATTTATTAAATAGATTCAGTAAAGAAAACTAGGAATTTTGCTTCAATTTCTGTAGGCCAGGTAGTTTCAGGTTATACCTCAAGATATATACGTATAAAACATGTACACTGAAAAAAAAAAGAGAAAATACTGGCACAGTGAAGACAAATATAAATAAATATTTGGTTATTTTATGGATTTTTTTTAATTAGCTATGGATTTTGGATATTTTAATATACCAAATACACACATTGTATGGGGAAGAGATGCACTGCAGTAAGATTTGCATAAAATGATCCCTATACAAATCAGGACATAGCTTAATTCTTTTATTTATCTTCTCCAAGCCTGGTAATCCCAGAAGAGACACTTATTTTGATGATTTTGTCAGTTTCCTCTGCTACACACAATTTTGCACAAAAGAAAACGTGTAAATGGATGATATTTCAAAGTAAATTTTCCTTTACTTTTGCACAACTGAGAAACCAGAGCTTGATGCTAATAACAAATACCACCTCTGTAGAAGGAGGTGAAGAAAGCTACAGAAAATGAGACATATATCTGGGGCTAGTTACACCATCAGCATAATTTCAGACTGAAAGATGCAGCAAAGCTGAAATTGACAGTATTCATTGTCCGTGAAGTCTGCTCCAACACAACCAGAGCAGAGTTACACTTCACAGTGACTAAAATGTGTTAAGGAAATAAAGAATCTGATTGTAAACTACTAAATGAGAGAGACCTGGTTATTTCAGAAAGACAAATGCTCACAGGAAAGGTAATCATCCAGGGACATACAAATGTAAGCAAGAAAAAGTATCTGAAAGCGAAAACAAAAATAAATCTTTCTGGAACTACAGTACTAGTGGGAAATCAGAATCATGATACTAAACAGAGTACTGGAAAAAACTACAAGATTATTTGTATTTGACATAAAAATTAAGCCCAAGTAAGTTGCTGATGACTTCATATTAGTAAAAATCTCCAACTAGCAAATTATAAAATATAAACATTATAGTAAAACTGGGAGACTATTGTCATTGGCAAGACAACAGGATTAGCAATGCCCTACTACCAATTCTGGATACCAGCAGAAAAGCATGAGAAGTGGCTGAGGGCGCTGAGATTGTTTAGTCTGGAGAATAAGAAGCAGAGGGAAGACCTCATTGCTCTCTACAACTACCTAAAAATGTACCGAGGTGAAGTTGGTCTCTCCTCCCTAGTACCAAGTGATAAAATAAAAGGAAATGGCCTCAAATTGTGCCAGGGGAGGTTCAGATTGGATATTAGGAAACATTTCTTCACTGGAAGAGTGGTCAGGCATTGAAATAGGCTGCTCAGGCAGGTGGTGGAGTTTCTTTCCCTGGAAACGTTAAAAAAAAACATGTGAACATGGCACTTTGGGACATGGTTTAATGGCCATGGTGGTGTTAGATTGATGACTGGACTTGAAGACCTTAGAGGTCTTTTCCAATCAAAAACAGTCTATGATTCTATCTTATCTTATACCTCTGCTTATCAGTAAGGTAGGAAACAAATGTTTACTTGTTTGGGTTTATTTTTAAATGTTAGTATTTCCTTTAATCCCTGTCAGAGGGATGAGCTCACTGTGAAATAGTCAAGTAACAACTAGAATTGGAAGAATCCAAGAGAAATAAGATTTTTCAAGACACAAAGAAGCACATAATTCAACCTGTCTGGGGAGAAAGTGTAGAGAAAGAGGCTAAGATAATTCTTTCATTTACACCACTCAGAGCATTACACACACTTCCAGCGCATCAAACTTCTCTACATGCAGAGAGTACATGATGAAATCACAGCAGAATTGTGGCAGGATCACCAAGTGCAGAAATGCAGACAAATAGAACTATGAAGAAAACATTCCTGATACTAAACAGAATTGTGATGTCAGCCCTAAGCTTCTCAGGATTTTAGAAGCTGAGCCCTTAGAAGGCCAGGAGAAAAATAGCAAGATATAAGCTCCAACTAATTAAGCAATTATGAAATATATGTGAAAGGACCTTGTACATGATGGACCCAGGTTATTTTTAGTATTTTAAAGTTCAAATAATTGACCCCCAAACAAAAGGTACTGAAGAAGGCACTGCAAAGATGAGCATATCTTTGTTACTCTTTAACAGTTACAACACCAAAGTAACAATTTAATACACAATGGTTATGTTAATATTTATGTATGGTGGCTGAGCACAGCCATGTTGGACAGTCTGATCCAGCTGTTCACATAATCAGTAAGAGTTCTGTTGTCTTCCCTGACACTCCATCCATCTTAGCATCATGCTATATGGGTACGTGTGGGTGAATCACCTGCAGCACCTGAACAGAGTGTGTGAAGAGGTTTGGTGAATCAGTGATCCAACATCAAGGTGAGAGGACTTTTTTTTCTTGGAGAGATCACTTTTTAAATGAGAATTTCTCAACCTAGGTAATTTACAAAACACATTTTTGCTCTTCCTATAGTGGAGGGCACTAGATCTTGCTTTTTGGTCAAGTTTCAAAATTAAAGGTTGTTTTTAAAATATTTAAAACATGCTCCCATTTCCTGATTGCTTAATGCATTATTCTTCCTTTCTTTTTTTTTTTTTTTTTTTTTTTCCTTTTCTGACAAGAGTGCATAGCTGCAGCTGTACAAAGCAAGACTATTGCAATATTCCTTCAACCTCATCAGTAATGACAAAATAAAAGAGATTAAATGGTCACTGGGCAAAATCTAAAAACCCATTTAGAACAGCCTGGACTCCGTGGCACAAAAAGCATTCTTTAGTCTAAGATGCTTTATTCCCTTTAGTACAACAAACAAAAATTCTGGATCACAGTTTCAAGTTCATGCTTCTCTTCCATTCACGTACATTCAGATAAATAGGAATTTTCCATATTTTGGCCTAGAGCTGTTATTTTTTTTTAGTCTTTCAGTGGTAGTTTGGTCACAGATCACACAAGTACCTTGTAAGAGGTGAGGATGAAGAGGCTGATGAGCAGTAAGAACAGCTGTCATCTCATCATGATCGGAAGGATGTATGTACTCATAAATGCTATTACCAGTAAGCTCCACCTGCAAAGAGACATGTGACATGTGAAGCAGCACAGCTGGCTATTTGTTTTTCCCTATCCCAAAAGTCCTTTTAACTAACCTACATACCCTGGCTGCATTTGGGCAACTACACACAATTTTTAAAACGTAAGTTGAATATTTTTAAATCCTGATTTAAATTATAACCATTAAACTGAATTAATTCCTTCTTCGGCAGTAACTAACATTGCAGGGGCTTTTGTCGGGAATTTTCAGGTAATGGTCCAGATAGAGAGAAGCTGCTGTTATGGAGATCTGTCAGATGAAGTGAGGAAATTAAGCAGGTATAGAAATGTTAGATCGGTTGACACAAAATGAGATAAAAATCTCTATGAATTGAGTTAATGTCTCTCAGGATGACAGATATATATATATATATATATATAAAATAAATAAAAATGTTTCTACAGGTTCCCAGAAACTCTCACCTGCCTTCAGCTGGCAGATGAGCCTTCAGAGCCAACCACCACACTGACATGATGTCTTTGTGTCTTTTCAAAGCCAATCCACCACATTCAATCCACAGCAGTGTGAAGGGCTCAGAACAGTAGCCAGTGAATTTGAAAGCAAATCCTCTGTAGATTTTCATCAGCACTGGACTGAGCCTTTACTACTTTACATAAACATGCACAGTAAAGACTAAATCTATCTTAAATATCTGTGTACTCCCTCTTCTCACTTGGACTTTGCTCACACAAGAATGTATTTTTGTCTTTCCCACTGTTACACCAATAATAACTATAGCACAAAAAAAAAACCCCCAGATGGCATGCAGCGTATGTCCTGTTAGCTAACTCTACTTGCCACGTATAAAACTCACCAACAAAAGTCTCCAGATTGATGCAGTAATTGATTTAAGGAGTGAACCAATACTTTGAGCCTGTGTTTTAAATTAGTGTCAGGCTGCCCAATTGTTCAGTATGGCCTGATGTGCCTCGGGCCCCCAAGATCAGAGACAGCTGAGAGGTGAAGTAATTTAACCTATTATTCTGAGCCAATCCTAGTGGTTTGCTAAGATGTGTGAGTTGCCTTTTCTTTGGAATAAATGAAGTTGCCTGCCCTACAGAGCAATCTTTTTCCAAAAATCTCATCATTCCATTTTCTGCATTATTCATGGAATGTCTCTTGCTAAGACTTTGCAAACTAACATTTTTTTCTAGTTGTCTATCTCCTAGAGCTTCTTTCCAAATACCCCTCTCTGCAAAATTGAAAAGCAGCAACACTGATTCTAAACAGAATATAGGATATTAAAAAAAAAAACAAAAACCACAATAACAACACAGGGAGAGGGAGAAAGAGAATGAGAAAAAGGCAGAGAGAGAGGGAAAGAGAGGGAGAGGGGAGAGAGGGGAAGTGAGACGAGGAGATTCGAGGAGATTCGAGGAGATTCGAGGAGAGGAGGGGAGAGGAGAGGAGA
>VWZI01009681.1:21794-39300 GCA_013396835.1 Psilopogon haemacephalus
AGAGAAGAGGAGAGAAGAGGAGAGAAGAGGAGAGAAGAGGAGAGAAGAGGAGAGGGGAGGAGAGAAGAGGAGAGAAGAGGAGAGAGGGGAGGGGAGCCTTCATTTTTGTGACTTTCTCTGAAAAATCTCCTTATACACTGGCTGTTTTCAGGATTGTAACAGGTGGGGACCTGTTACATTAACACCCCTTATTCATGCTTTAGTGATGGGGAAAAGAAGGCAAATATAAATCTCAGAGTGAGTCATGCTTCTTAATGCTTCTGTTTGGTTTTAGTTGCATGGAGTAAAGCATATTGTAAATGTCCATAACTATCTCTGTGAATATCATAACCACATACAGACACATAATTTTAAAATAAACTTCTAATAATTGTTGTGCTGCAAGACATTTTGTTGGCCTATATGCTTAGTAAACCAGAATATAAGAAAAATTGTCATTGCAAAAATGCACAGCTGTGGTCAATGTTCAGACCAAAACCACTTGTGACTTGGTTCTTGTTTTGTCTGTGGCTAATAGTGATCTTGACGAAGAGTATGCTTTGCTTTTGAAATGAAACCAATTGTATTGGACAATACAGCTTCCAAAGCTGATGTGTGGCTATCGGTGTGCAATCTCTTTCTTCATTATGAAGACCTTCTTACAAAAGTGCCACCAACTGGCCTGACTAGCAACATCAGTCGCAGTAATCCCAAGGATTGTATTGCATCTCTGCTATGATGGAGTATAAAAATAACCACATAACAGACGGAACAGTAGAGGTTGGAAGGGACCTCCAGAGATCATCACTGTCTTACAAAGTATAGCTCCCAAGTATCTCTTGCTTTTCCAAAAGTCACCATCTATTTCAAAAGACCTGCTCACGGAAACACACATTTGTTGCCAGGATTCACAGAACTGGACCCAAGGTCACAGTTTTACCCCAACTGCAATTTGAGTCCCAGTGTTTATATCTAAAATTCAAAACTAAAGAGCTTTGTCTAGCCCATTACTACTTTTTTTCTGGTTATACACGTAGGAATTTCTACCCTGATGTATGCATTTGCAACCCCAGCAAAATCAGCAGGAGGTGAACATACAACACTGAAACCAAAATTGACTGTAAAAATGCGAGTGGAAACATAAAGCCATCAGCAAAGAGGTGGGAGCTATGTAAGAGTCAAATAACCAAAATACGTATACATAATTTCGAAACTGACCACAGTCTCCTGCTACTCATAGTGCATGTATGCTATTTTAAAGCCTACAATGAAACACTGTAAACTATTTTTTTTAATAATTATATGGTTCAATTCACAAACCTTCTAAAATCCCATGCCCCAGACTTATTGAAGCAGCTTCCTTGATGCAGCTTTTTAATGTCTGTAAATACCTGCTTAGTACCAAATATTGCTGTTTCCTACTAAGAAGGGGGTTTTTTATGTGTAACTCAGACATGGGGTTTTGGGGTTTTTTTTCCCTGCCAAGAAATTATTCATAACAAACTCAGACGACTAAATAGATGGATTCTAGAGCAAATAATTACACATTTTGCCTTTCATACACTTATTTGATGAAAGTAAAATAAACTCTTGGAAAAGTTCAGTTGTTTCTGGTCAAATATTTCAAGACTTATCAGAAGTCAAAGATAAGCTTGGCTCTCTCAAGGACCCAGAAAATGGCTGGAATGAGCTCCAGACTTTCAAAATTAAATATATATGTAAGCATCTTTCACCATTGTTTCCTAAGAGGGTTTTCTTCTCCATTCTGTGTCTTTGGCCTCTAAGGGGAAAAAAATTATTTAGGGAATTTGAACCTATTTGTTGCCCACAGGAGAAGAGAAAAAAAAAAAAAAAAAGAAGAAGAAGAAGAAGCAGCTGACCTTCTCATCTACTACAAGTCAGATAAATGCTAGTCTGAGGCCACCTAAGATTAGATGGAGAAGGAGGAGAGAGTCCTAACCATCAGTATTTACAACATTCACTGTTACGGTTCAGAGCAAAGGCAGATCAAAATCCAAAGCCACAAATGAAGTGATAGAACCACAAATTAAGATGCAGCCTTTTCAGAAATACCCTCTCTGTTTCTCTGATGCTCTCAGCAGAAGTGAAAGCAATAGTGCTGAAAACAATCCTTAGTAAAACAAACAAACAAACATATAAATAAAATTAAAGTAGCCTAACTACACTAGCCAGTGAAGGGTTGTTCAGAAGCTCTAATGCCTTTCTGCTGAAGTAAGATTCACAATCAACTAGAAGATAAAGGTTCTCCAAGAATATCCTGCAAAGTGTTTTCAAATGGACTTTTATTTAGTTTAAATATAAAATTTTAAATAAATTACACTTTAACTGGAAATTGATGTGTGAACTACTTAATTGTCAAATTATCTAATAAAATGGCCTTTCTGATCACACTGTAAAAAAATTTCTACAATCATCATCACTTTGGTCTCAGCTTGTATTGGCTAGAGCACTATAAGAGCACTTGTTGAGAATAGTGTGGGATTATGACTTAGTGAGGTAGGCTTACAGAATTTGCTCCTACAAACCAATCTTATTCTTGTTGATGTCATTGACAAAACTTCCAGTGATTTCCAGAGAAGTAGGAACAAGAACTTACTTAGCACACAGGAGTAGCCCAGAATCGATGTACTGGGTAAAGCAAAGTTATTCCTTCAGAAACAGAACACTGAGAAATAGCAAGAGCACTGACAAAACAGTATGAGGAACAAGGAGGGGGAAAATCAGTGCTTTGTTTAGCTGGGGTTTTGTGTCTATAAACAAAAAACTGCACGCTGTCAAATTGTTTGAGACTGTAGTGTAGTGTTTCGAATGTCTAAAACACCCTTAAATGTCACATCCCTCTGTTTCCTTGGTTCAAAGATTTCTGAGGAGTTCAAGTATGCCACCCATTCATTTAGAAATCTCTGCTAAAGTGGGACATTTGTGATTTTGCTTATTAAATTGACTTTTTACCAAAACCTCTAGTTTTCCTTTGAATCTCTTGCAAAAAGGGTTTATAGATATTTAAATGTGTCATACACATGGAATTCAGTCTATGCAAGATGGTCATAAGGGCACAAGGGCTAAAGATGAGTAAATCCTTTATGACTTCAGTCCCCTTTCCTTGAATGTGACAAAGTCTATTTAGTGCTATATTGATCCCATACTTCTTTAATTTCACCAGATGACTGGATAATACTGAGACCTACAAGATCTGATTATTTGATATTCCTCAAAAAGAATGAAAAGAAAGAAACAATTTCTGGACAAAACCTGCAATATCATCATGGGACAATGAGACTGTCCTTCAGCAAGTACAAATGGGAACACTCAGTGCTTTGAAATAATTGTACTGACTGAATTAATCTGTGCACTCAGCCAGCAACACTGTGGATCTTTAAAAAAAAAAAAAAAGCCTCAAACTTTTAATAAAGTTTTTGATTTAGAGTAGGAAATATGACCTTTCTCTAGGAAAGTTTATTCTAAAATAAAGCAATGTATAAATTAATTTGAACATGCATTAAATATTATGAAACAACTAATACTATACTGCAACCAACTCAACAGAAAAAAGTGCTTGAACTAAGAATGTTCTTTGGGCATGTTTCTAAATGTTGCCAGAAAAAGAAAACATCAACTGGAATGCTGATTCTCAACATTATTTTTTTCTTGGGGGAAAAAAAATATAAAAATAAAAGGATTGTACTTACTCTTATATATGGAACTGAAGTTTATGAGATTGTATAACTTTTTCTATGTTACTCAGAGTTTTGCGTTTTTTTCCTCACAGCTACTAATTCTAGCAGCACTATTATACACCCAAAGAACTTCACAGTTTTTCAATCAAAAATATTAGTTACTACCAAAATTGAACTACATATACAATCTAAAAACTCAGAATACCCACAGAGCATGTTCCCCAGACATTTTCAGAACATCACTTGCATCTCCTTATTCTTCTTCCATCCACTGTTAAATCCTTATTTCACTTTATTTAGCTGTAAGAAGTGTTTAAGCTGTAACTGGTTCTGAAGAAACACTTCTCTTTCTTGCAAGTCTCATTTAGGACCCAGTGAAATTAATTAGGAGGTTTTCTATTGGACTTCACTGAGCTTAAGGTCAGGTGCTACCAATGAATTTGTGCAGTACGTTTACACACAAAGGTATGGAAACTTGCACTCTGCAATAAATTCAGGCTATTTGCCCTATCCCAAGAAGGCAAAAAATTAGAAATGTCCTTCTAAGAAAAAAAACTATAAAAAACCCTTAATACTTCTTGTGCAGAACAGTAGTAAACTGAGTTTTATGAGTTCTATCACAACCATATAAAACGCTTTACTGAAAAGACCACTGAGCTGGAAAAACTCAGGAAAAACTACTCTGAATTCCATGTGAACACTCATAAATCTGCCCCCCTTTTCTTTTTTTTTTTTTTTTTCTTTTCCTAAAGCACATTTACCGTAAAACTCATGTTCCACATCAGATTTCCTCTCTATTTCATAGCAAGTCTCAGTATCTTACACAATCTAAAACATACAAGCTTGAATTCTAAACTTTATTTCAGATGTATAATGTTACCACACAGGCAATAGGTTTGGGTTTCAAGTTCTGTATACATCTGTAATTTGCAATATCATATTATTTATTACCCTTCTTAAAGGTAATGAGGAGTAAAATACAATGAACAAGTAAGATATAAAGGCAGACATGATGTGTTTTTAAGTACAAGAAAGTTGGATATTTAAATATTCTCTGACATTTGTCAGAGAACGAAGTTGAAGCTTAAAATACCCCTAAAAAATGGCATTGTACATGATGCAAGATACCAGTGTTAGGTTCCAATTCTAGTATCTGTATTTAACAGATGGACAGAATAAATCTCTCATACCTGAGATAAACCAAGATGTACAGATGCTGTTTCCGAGATGTACATTATTTTACCATCTGATGCTACCACAAAAACAAAGCCATCCAAAGTCTGAAAAAGAGAAATATGCAGGGTAAAAAGCAAGCACTCTGCTTAAGTCATTTACAGTGAAGAACATTTTGGAGTCTTTTGGAGGAAGATTGCTATGCAACTTCAAGAGCAGGAAAATAGCAGCAAAATTTAAGGGACAGAAAGGTTTATTCAATGCTGTTGCTACAAACTCTAGGACATATGCACACTTTGTGGAATTCAGTTCATTCCCCCTATAGATGTTAGCTTTACAGCTTCACTTCAACATTCTCCTGTTGTTTCTGGTTATTTTAGTACTTAGCACAAATCCTGAGCTATGTGGTACTTAGGGGTAAATCTAGCACTACACAAGCCATTTTTTATGGTATAATTGGCAGACACAGCTTACCACTATTTGCAATATATTTAATGATACCATAAGCAATGCTTTAAATTTCTTTGACTATATTTTTAATAATGCCTTTCTGAACAGAGGGCTGTCTGCTCTGTAATTACATGAACTTAGGAAAATAAAGTAAAATAAATGAACATTCAAAACATTATCACACTTGGAGAGAGACCTTTTTGCTCATTAAACTGTGTTCCTACAGTCTGTGAATCTTGATGTGTGGTAATACACAATGCAAACTTAAGATCCAGTGCTACAAATGTGTATCGATGGGGTGTTGACTAGAAGGTAAGTATTGCTTGCATGAGTAAAAACAGAAACTCAATTTAGTTATACATCATTCATACAAGGAAAAAAAAATATGTAATTATAACGAGTTAGACAAAACTCACCATGATTTGGACATATAAACTATCATTTTTGAGGGTTCCTTGATTCTTCAGTGCCAGTTTGATACACCTTTTCTCTAACCCGTTTAGGAAGATTTGATCAACAAATACATATGAACATCATCATAAAATATGTTTATAAGAGAAAAATATGTTTTTTCAGTACACAGATAAAACAGACACCTATTTTAATTCGTCTCTTAAGTTAATGAACCAGGAGAGAAGCAATAAAATCTTGTATGCTTCATGCTCCGAATTATTGTCTGGCCTACTAACAATTCTATAGCATGTAATTGAAAACAGATTACTCTCTGCCTTTACTTTTCCTCTCTCTCTTTTTTTTTTTTTTTCTTTTNCTTCCTTAAAAGTTTTTTTTTTTCTTTTTCTTTTTCTTTTTTTTTTCAGGAACATAAATTAAATTTTGCAGAAGTATTATAATGGGAAATAAATTATTGCATGCTTAGCCATAACTTTGCTTTTAAACACTGTCATTTTGCAATAGCTCTGCTTAACATCATAACTAAAACCGTGTCAATGCTTCCATTACTGCATTATATGGTACAGTAGGTCTCTAACTTTCCTATACAGAAAAGCATACTGAAGCTGAAACTTCACATGTAAGGTTTCAGTCTAAGGACCTTTCAAAAAAGCTTACAGTGAATGTGGTTTTATTAACATCTTAAGCATTCATAATTCAGAAATTACTGAACTGCTAAATGAGTGTTACAGATGATTAGCATATAATATTATTTAAGTTTATTTAATGCCAGACAAAATATGAAATAGCAGGTAGGGAAGCAAGTGTAACAAGCTGTTTCTATTATATAATTAGATATACATTTGCTACATAGACTAGTGATTCTGAAACAGCTGATGGGATGTAAAACTCTCGAGGCTAAAAATACCTCCACATGAGATAGTACCGAACTTTATCATTTCCATTTACTGTATGTTGTCAGTGACGTGTGCTGCAAATCACTTCACCAAAAGCGTGCTCTCTTTTTGCTCCGGGAGAACGGATAACACCTTTGCAAGGCTGCAGTAACTAACTGTCCAGGGCACTGCCATTACCGAATGACTTCACAGTTTTCTCGTCTTGCCCACCCTGGCACCTCTTTTCGTTCCCCGGAGTAGGCGGTTTACAGGAGCCTGGGGAAAAGGCCAATTACCTGAGGGGCTACAGACGGGGGCCAGAGCCGCAGGGGCCAACGGCTAGGGAGCGAACTGGGCGCGGAGGGCAACGGCAAAATCTTGCCCCGAACGCCACCGGCTGGCTGGGCCGAAGGTGGGCGAGCCCTCCTGGAGACTCAGCGGAAGGAGGCGGCCACAGATTCCAGACTTTATGTTTTTTTTGGTTGTTGTTGTGGGAGGATTTGTTTTGTTTTGTTTTGTTTTTAATCCCCAGACAAATGAACAGTTAAAACAGCTCCATCCAGCTCTGTGACCAGGAATTAACCTCCTGCAATAAAAACGCCCGTTAAATGATTATGGTTTACTATTTTTTTTAAATCGGGGGTAGAAAAACCCTGTCCTGTATTAAGTTTACCTTTTTTTTTTTTTTTTTTTTTTTTAAGGAGCTAAACTTTTTTTTTCCCCCTCCTCTCTGGTTGGCACACACGCCCCAGCTACGATTTCCTAAAGCCTCCAAAGGGGCGAGAATTCAGACAAATTCCAGAGAAGATGAACGGGATCGTGAACAAGACAACGGTATTCTCAGATGCTATTGTCCAAGAGAGACCTAACCCAGATATTCACCCCCCACCTCAGTAGCCCTACTCTCCCTCACAGGCGCCCCCTCTCGAGTGATCGGCGGAGAAAGACCATACCCGATACCAGGCATCCCTTCAGCATAAACCTGCTCCCTCTGCCGCTCGCCACGGGCTGCCTGCCGGACATATCCAGCAGCTCTGGGGCGTCCGGTTACCGCCTTAAGCCTGAGATACGCTTTACGTGCGCACAGAGATGTTAGTGCCACGGTAAACTGCTACTTCTAATAATTTCAAAGGCGAACAAGTAAGTGATAAATTAAGTGATTGATGCCTCAGTTTCGCTACTTTCATGGGCAGTGTGATGCTTGGGAACAAAAAGGAGATTTCACCCAGGCTCCCCTGACAGGGCGGGGTGCAGGAGAAAAGCGTCCACTACCTGAAGTAAATGGGATCCGAGCTCTTTGGCCACGTTATCCAAGGGCCCTATCCTGCTCGGCTGTCCCCAGGCGTCGCCCAGACCTGCAAGGGAACCAAAGAACTGGTTAGAGCGGGAAGCAGAGCCGAGCCTGCCCTTTTCCTCTGGCGGGACAGGCGTCTCCCGCAACTTGCCCCCTCTCCCCACTCCCTTCGAGGACCGGGCCAGGCCGAGACGTGGGGGGTGGGGAGGTGGCAAAGGATGAGTCCCTTCTACACACACGTGTGGAAAGGGAATTGTTATTTTCCTAGAGGTCCTAGCGAGGGCACCCCTACGGACTCACCTTCTCCCTCCCCAGAGACTCGCCCGCTTTCAAGCGTGCTCCCAGGGAGGCGGCTGCCTCGGGTGCTTCCCTCGCCCACCATTCCAGTACAGTCTTGTCAGCAGCACCATGCCCGTCCTCCCTTCCCTCGCGGCGAAGATGAGGAAAGACCGGCCACACTGAGGGCCCGAAGGACGAGCCACCGTGGAGGTAGGAACAGAGCACCCAACCTGCCTACAGCCTTGCCAGGCGCAGTCGAAGCCCACTCTGCGAAGGGTTGAGACGCAGAAGGCACAAGAAGCTACCAGACATTCACCTGTCCTCACCCGTGCCTGTGACCAGCCTGGCCCTGGCCCCGTTAACAAAGCAGGTCCGATCCGGCCCGTTCACTCCACCACAGTGCTGCTCGGTGGACTTGGGGGGCACTCCGTGCGCCGGGCACTGCAGCGAAAGGTTTTGCTAGAGCTGTCCTGATGGAAGCTTGAAGCCGAGGGGGGCGGGCGAGGCGGGGTGAGGATGGGATACTGGTTAAGGTTTTGTTTGCTTGCTTTTCGTTTCCTCCATCCAAAGAAGGAGTGCACCAGCACCCCGACGTAGCTGCGACCGCTACCCTTGCCAGCCGAAAAGCTGGAGACTCATGTCGGCACCTGATGGCAGGGTCTGCAGCGAGCTATTGCCATTAGATCATTAGAGCGCACAGATACGAGGGTGGAAAGCAACGGATGTGGTTGTATCCGTTTAATGTTTCGGAAAGGAAGGACAGCCCTTAGGGATGCATCAGAGCTTCTGAGAGGCCACGGAGCCCTAAGGGCTTTCCTGCCCCTGCTTCCCTGCATACAAGCGGCGCTGCCGGTGGTGGCTGCTGCCGGCCCGGTAGTGCTGGCTACCGGGTTGCACCGGGGCGGACTTCACAAGAGTTGAGGTCCCGAGTCACGTCTGTGATGTTTCGCCTGGGCGCAAGTGTGTGCGATGGATGCACAGCCCCGCGCTCTTCATCCCGGGCAGCCCTCGGTGTCGCTGCAAGCGGATGTGCCGCCATGAAACCTCATCGACCAGGTGTTTCAGTGAAACCTCCTGCCTCAAGCTTGCAGGGGCAAAAGCCGCTGCAACTGGAACCCCCGTCAGCTCCGTTGCGGGAGGAAGAAGCTGACAATCTGAAAGAAACGCCTGCCTCAATCTTCCACTCTGGAGACTGTTTCTAAACTCTCCGACCGTGCACGGGGCCCGGCTGGCCCCGTCTGATCCCCGGTCCTGCTAACCCGGCAGGTCTGATAGCAGATTCTCTCAGATCCATCTATTCTTTAGCCGTGTGTCCGCAGGCAGGACTGGTTTAGAAATTATGGGAGCCATTGTCCCCATTCTTCGGGGGTCCCTTAAGGTAGACATGGTTTCCCACTAGATGAATGGGAGACGGTGCAGAGGAGCAAATCGTGGCTGCCTGCGGTACCTTCCTTCGAGTTCCATCTCGTCCCAATGCCTGATGTTAGACAAGCCTGCCTCCACTCCCGTCTCCCGCCGGCTAAGCACAAAGGAGCCTCTGGCTCCCGGCACCAAGTAACCTAAGGACCTCGGCTGGCCCTGTTATCTCTTTTGCCGTCGCAAGGCAATAGCAGCACGCCCGGTCAGACCCAAGTGGTTCTGTCTCCTCACTCCATGTCATTTACTGCGGCTGCCTCAGTGGGTTTTCCTAATCCAAGCCACAGAAGTGCACGATGTGCGACTGCGCTTTCTTGTGGGCACCTGTCCTTCACTAAAAGAAGTGTTTGACCATGCATCGGGAAATTCGATTTGAAAAACCAAAGGAAATGTCGCACTTTTGCACTTCTGTTTCTCGGATCGCAGCTTGGAGAAGGCTTCTAATCTTCCAGAGACCTATCAAAATATTCTTTATGCTGCTTCTCCTGGGGTGGACGGTTTGAGGATCACAGAGATATCCTGCAGCCTCTTTCCCGAGATGGTAACAAATGCAAATGACTGTTAGTCCTGGCTCTGCACGTCTCGCCTTTATCTCAATTTACTAATTGCAAATGTCGAAAGATGAGATTGTAGTCCTACAAAGGCCATTACGGATAGCCGTATAAAAACTGTCCTGGAACGAACTCTAACTTTCCGAAGGAGAAAGCAGGTTTACTCTTCCTTGCAACACAGGAAAGTCTTTAAGAACGCACAGCGTTTCTGCCGCACCCGTGCGTGAAAATCCACTCCCTCCTGCCCATTATGGCTGGACGAGTACTGTTTCACAGCATTCTCAAAATTTCTACTATTTTAAAGGTTCTTTCTTAAGGCAGACTAAAAAAAATAATCACTCCTGTGGATTGGTTCCCTTTGAAATTATAATTTGGAGCTGCAATTGGGAACTAACGCGTTTGGTGGATCAGCCTGGCATTCGTCTAAGATTATTTTAAAGCCGACGATTTTATCATTTAATCCGCCAGCAGATCTCTTTAAAGGTGGAAACGAAACGAATAAAACCTTACGTTCGGATAAAGGACTAAAGCCCATTAGCTTGCCTTCCGAGAGATTTGCAAACGCGAGGCATATGTCCTGTAAACATATGGATGCAATAGACTCCGCCGAGCTGCGCCTGCCCTGCCAGTAAATAGCGCACATTTTCACTCACTGGGCTGGAGCTAGGCCAAAAGAGCTGCCGCTACACAGCAAGCGTTTCCTACACTGCCCGAATGCGGTGGGAATTTGCCGGGCTGGCCCGGGCAGGGAAGGAGCCTTGGGAGAGAAAGGCTGAGGGGTCTCTGCAGACGGCGCGGTGCCAGACGGATCATTTCGAAAGGAGAGTTTTTTAATGCCCCATTACAATACTAATTATCTGTTACATTGGCCCAGAGAGCGAGTGAGAAGCTGGCGCGCCCTTCCTGCAAATGTTAGAAATACCCGTGCGGGTGGCTTGCCCACCGAGAGCAGCCCTCTTGCCCTATGTTAGAGGGCAGGGGATCGCCTACAACCAGTGGCTTGAGGCGACTCCGGGCGCTACTGGCGACGTGAAGCCCGGAGAGACGGAGCTGGACTCAATGGCAAAGCCAGCCCGGAGGGCAGGAGCCGGGCACGGAGAAGGAGGGTGGCTTGCCGGTCCCAACCAAGCACAACCTGCTCTTTCCTGGCATCCCTCTGTTGGCAAACATGGATAAGAGGGCCCTCTCTTTGTTTCCCCATTATTTACTGATGTCTATAACGACCACTGGGCCTGTCCCCATCGGAACTGTGCTGGGAGGGCAGAACTGGCACAGCGGGATATCTGGCAGGTAACGCGAAGGAGGAAATAACGCAGTTGTGCCCACCAGTCCCTCGTCAAGCGTGGGACAGTAGGTTCTGCTGCGACTGCGTCGTTCTAGGGACAGAGAAGGGGTTTTGCACAAGCACCCCACAGTACGTGCTACTTTTGTCCCTGAAAGACGAAAGCGTTTCCCTCCCTTTGTCAGACCCGGCCATGGTTTCTCTCCGACACTGCCTTTTGATATTTCTGTTTTGAAAAGTACCTCAGCATTCACTTTGTACCATCTACCACTTTCCAGGTAGAACGGGGTGAATTAAACTGTAACGAGATCTAGAAATATTTGCGGACAGTTCCCACCTTTGTTCTCCAAATAGATAAATTAGTATAGGCACATATTTGAAAGCCCGATAAATGTTCTGCTTGGGATTCTGCTAAAAGAATTACGTAGCGATGTTAGGTATCGGATAGCCCTGTACCTTGGAGTATTTCCTTTGTGTCTACTGTATTGTTCCAGGGCTCCCCCGGAGCGCCTGGTCCCACCGAGTTATTCAAATCGCCATCTCTCACAAGGAACCCGGGACAACAATAAGCGCCAGTATTTTCAGCCCCGCCTCTCCTGCTTTTTTTGTGGGAGAATATTACCGGGGGGACGGCGAACTGCCAGCCCAGACACCCTCCGGGCCTGGACGGGGACAGTCCCACTCCTTCGTTCGGGTCAGATCCAGTGTTGGATGGGAAGTGCCCTGCCAGCCGTGAAGCGGGAGGGACAGCGGGGCTCTGGCCAAGGCGCAGAGCTGACACTTTGCCCCAGAATCCGTATGCAGTGAGGCAACGTATCTCAGCCCCGACGGCACAGACTTGACAGGCAGCTCTATAACCAACGGGGAGCCCCCGGCCTCGGCAGCGGTAACCTCTGATCCGGGCAGAAGACTACCACACTAGAATCACCTTGGTAAGGACCAGGGGTGCTTCCGTTTAACTTCGGCACCAGTGTGCCGGGCCACTACACCCCCTCTTTGCTAGCTTCACCGACTGGAAATAAAGGTGAAAGCGGTGCTATGGGGAATAAGCATCAATATTTTAGTTTAAAGCAAACAAACAAGCAAAAAAAACCCATCTAAAACCAACCTCAAGCAGAGTAACTCAAACAAAGAACAAAAAAACCCAACCTCAAACAGAATAACTCAAACAAAGAACAAAAAAAACCCCCCAAACTCAAACAGAACAACTCAAAGAACAAAAAGACTCAAAAACAAACAAACAAAAAACCCAAAACAAACCAACAAACAAAAACAAAAAGAGGAAGGGGGGAACAGAAGAAAGAAGAAAAAGAAGAAAAAAAAAAAAAAAAAAAGGCCAAGTCCCAGAGAAAAAGAAACAAACAAAAGAAAATAAACTAACAGAGCAAACCAACAAAACCGTCCTGCAGGACACCCAGACAAACCTAAACCCGGCTATTCCCGGCGAGCCGTCAGATCATGGTAACAGGCCCAAAAACGAGCGCACGACGAACAGCGAGGTCCAGGGCAGAGCCACAGCTACGAAGACTGTGACCCTCTCCCACCCTTTCTTCTTCCATTTCTCCCTCCTTGCCGGAGTGTTGTTCCTTCCGCCACTGCCCGTCCCCGCACCTCAGGGCTGCCGATTCCCGCCTGACCGCCTGGGAACGGCCGCGCAGCACCGGGGAGGAACTGAGGACACTTATGTTTTAGTAAGACGTTTAGTGCCACTATGAACGGTTAGTACAAGAGAGGCACAGTTGCGAAGAGGGATTTGCTCCGGCTTTATTTATATAATTAAGTAATTATCTCTTCCGAGTGCGTAGGAAAATTACATTAAATAACTGCAATTCGCCTTGATTTTCTAAAATATTAATTCACAATCAGGTTTAAATGTGGACAGAAAACTGTTTTCTGCATTTTGGAATAAGGAAGATGTCTAAGATCTATCATTCTGTCAGTTTATTCAGATTATTTCCTGTATTTTGGGTCACTTTTTAATTAGCTTGTATCCATCCAGTTTAAACATCCACAAATGTGTATTTTGATAGTCAGTTTTGGAGACTGCATCAAACAAGGAGAAGTGAGATAGGATCGCAGTTTAACCGGTCTGACATACGATTTATTCTCAAGTTGTTGGTTGGGGTATTTTTGTTTGTTTGTTTGTTTGTTCATTTGCTCATATTTAAGGGTGTGTGTGTGTGTGTAGATAAGATAATCAAGACAGAAGTAGTCCAATAGTATATTTTTGCTCTTCAGTCATATATTGCTTGGCAAGAAATCAAAACACGAGAGAAGATGATCTTACAGAAGGAGAGCGTGTGGGAAGCTGGAGGTGGTTGTCTCTCGGACTTCAGTTCATGAATCTGAAGATCAGACAGAAACTTCATGGCAAAATCTATTATACCAAAGCACGGGATTGTGCCTTCCAGGGCTCATACTTTGAGAGGAGAAACGACCTGGAATCTAAATCTTTCACCCTCTCTTCTTAGAGACTGATAGAGTGCCTCCATGGTAAGATCTATGAATTCAGTCCAAAATGTGTATCTTTTGGAAAGCCCTGGACGGGGTGAGCAGGGGGAGGCCTGTCTGAACCCTCTCACAAGCTCGAAATGATGGGACTAGATACCTCGGAGAGGGTCTCAAACTTATCCTCAGCTATATGCCGGCTCTTTCTTAAAATAAAGTGGGGNGTGGGGGGACGGGAGGACGACGACCACAATCCATTCAGCAGAGTTTTAAAAAACAACACCCTCTCTTCCCCTTCTGTCTAGACAGAACTGGAAGCCAGTTTTATAGCTGAACAACGTTTCCCTGGGCCTAGCACACATGGTGAAGAAGTCTCAGGCTTGTCCCTCTCTACCACTGGGGTCTGGAAGAAGTTAGCTCCTTTGAGCCTTACAGAGGAGTGGAGCCACGGTGCCAGGCATGGCGGCCGAGGAGGCGTGGGATGCTGACCTCATGGTGGCTGCCTTTTCAGGAGGACAGCTGCTGAGGGAGTGCGGGTGGCACTGGTTCCACTGTCCCGGGAGCAGAGGCTGACGAGTGTTACGCTCCCACCTTTATTTCAAGCCCCGAAATCTCGGACATGGGCCTTGAAATGTCACGTCACCCGTTGTGTGTCTTCCATCTGTCCTCCCCTATCAGGTCCAGCACGGTCAAAGGTGCGCTTTCCCTAGGTCTTACTGCCCCAGAATTTGCGATGCCATATCGGGCAGCCCTCTCTGGCTGTTGGGCTTCACTCCCTTCCCCTCCAGTAAAGCCACTGGGAACCACCATTCGGGTGTAGGGCGGGAGGGGAGGAGTACCTCCCCTTCTATTTTTCTGCAAATAAATCCCGAAGGAGAGGGAAGTTAGATTAACATGGGACTGAGTGCCGTCACGCAGCATCCTCCCGGCAACAGACATCCTACTGTAGCCAGCAGAGAGAGAGCACTGCCTGCACCCGCTTCTCTTCGGCTTCCCTTCTACCCTCCACCCTCCCAGGCACTAAAAGCACGGCTCAGGGCCGGAGGAGGTTATTCTCTCGGCCTGTCATCCCTGAAAACAAAGCTTTAGTTTTAAATGTATTTCCATCCGTATTTAAGACGATGAAAGATCAGGAATTCACTGTATGCATTTAAAACGTTTCTCTTAATAAGCAAAGTGTGCGGAAACGCACGCCCGGCCTCTTTAAGGAAGACAGACACATAAAACACACCCGAGCTGTGGGTATAAACCTGCTGTCGAGGTCGTCTTGTTGCTCTTGAGGAACAGTAGGGCTGGAAAAGCAAGAACACATCCAGCAGCATCTCGAAACGTGCCACTTTTCTTCCCTCCTAAATCAGAGCCATTCTGGGCCATGCTCCCTAACCAGGGCCGGCGAGTGGCCCCCTGAAATTACGACGAGTCATTTCTTGTTGGGAAATTTCCCTATAGGGATAACGGCTGGAAACTACAGCGGAGCAGCACCTCTCTTCCCTTTGCTGCGTTAACTCGGCATGCTTCGAGAACGCACTCTGAAGGAGCCCTGGCTTTCTGTAGCCCGGCTTCTACATGCTTTCGAAAATATTGAATTAGATGGCCATAACGGTAAGCTTTCCTCAGTCTGGGCGGGCGTGTGTGTGTATGTGTGGATTTCGATCCCCTCCCCCTCTATTTCAGTTTGATTTTAAAATTTTATATTTAAAATTATTTTCAGTCTTTTAATAAAGCTCCTTAGAAACTGCGACGGAGAACAAACCTTCACCTAATTCCTTCACCCACCCTCTCCTGTCCGAAGAGGCACAAACAAATGACAAAGGGGGAGCAGGGCTTTATTTAGCCACCCGCAGACACTAACGAGCGTTTCATTTCACGATTCCCATCAGATCAACAACTACACGGAAAGAATGAGTGGACGACAGCCCCCCACGGGCGTCGGCCGGCTGCTTGCCCTTGCCCAAAGCGGCCCCAAACATGTGCCCTTTCGGCACTCGGGGTGTAGAGACGACTGTTTTTTACCAGACCCCGGAGGACAGCAAAAGTGGCATCGGGCTTCGTTGCTACGTGTCTCTGAGAACGGCTGCAGAAGCTACTGGCGCTCGCCGCCCCTCACGGCCACGGCCCCAAAAGGCCCCGACCGCGGACAGCGGGTCCCGGCCCCACTCGGGAGCAGGATGGGATCGGACCATCACTCCCCTTTCTCTCTGGCCCTGGGAAAAGTCGAAGGGCTTCTCTTAGAAGCCGTCTCTCCTTATTTCTCAGCTTTCTTCTCTACCTATAGGAAACTCTAAGCAAAACAAAATAATAACATTCACACTATCTATTTCATCCGAGACCGTGCCTGGCACCGGCAGGAGCGCCATGTCGAGGGGCCTCCCCTCCAGGGGCCGGGGTTGCTGCCTCCCGGGGCTTCGGGCGCTGCAGAGTCGAGCAGAGCCCGTTCTCCGAAATAGAGACAGAGCTGGACCGGCAGCCACAGAGGAGAGGGAGAAGGAACCCCTCCGCTGCCGAACAAGCTCCCCGACCCCGCACCGCCGCCAGCTCGGCGCAGCCCCCGACCGGAGACCCCGCGCAGCCAAGTATCCCCGGGTGCGGCTCCCGAGGGACTCATCCTCCTACGGGCGGCCGCGGCGAGCTTTTTTCGGGTTTAGGCCTCACAGGACCAGAGTTGCTACTGGCATCCCGCCCTCTGCACGCCACCCCCGTGCCAAGCACTGGTTTTCGGGCAACGCAGCGCTGCCCCTTCCCAGACAAGCCGACTCCCTTCCATCCCCGGCAGCTTTTCCTTCTTTTGCCACCGGGTACTAAGATCTCTGCAAACACCTCCCCCCTTCCACCCAGGACGCAGAGGCGATGCAGGGTGTGTGCCCCCCTCCCTTCCGACTCGTTTCGGATCACAGTGCTGACCCGTTCCTCCTGTGCGGGCCAGGCGGGAGCCGGACAGGGCCTCACGGGGAATCCCGGAGTGGTTACCTTCGGGGAAGACTGCTCGCATTTTCAGGTAGCTGGTGGTGAGGCGGATGATGGACGCCTTGTCCAGTTGGGAGGTGATGGCCGAGGGCAGGGGTAGGAGTTTAGCCAGTTCGTAGAATTCTCCATTTTCTTTTTCCCGTCTAGTCTTTGCTGCATTCTTTGATTTTTCCTTCATCGCGACTACTGCAAGGCGAAGATGACACTGGCATATTAGACCCGATTCTTCCGAATTGCAGGGAGCATGGATTTCGGCTTCACAGTTAGTATTTTCGTTTAAGGAGAGGAGGGAGGGTATTCACCCAAATCAAATAATTAAAAGAAAAAAAGAAAAAAAAAAAAAAAAAAAGAGGGGAAGGGGGGGGGGGGGGGGAAGAGGAAAGGAAAGGGGGAAAAGCTAAATCAACGAAATAAAAGCGACACCAACAGAAATGGTGCGAGAATACGGGGAGGCGATCTCTGAGCTACAACCACGGCAGGCAAGCCGTTCGGGGGAAGGCAGTTCTGCTCTGACCCTGAAATACCTAGTGCTTCGAAAGCGAGACTGAAAAACCTACACGAACCACGGTTATCTGCCTGCAGCTGGAATCGTATCTTCTCAACGGAGAGCAAATCACAGAGATCCCTAAACTGAAGGATTTCTCTTGCTCAATCCTTCCCTGTCCAAGATTAGTTAAAAAAAAAAA
>VWZI01009681.1:42611-65944 GCA_013396835.1 Psilopogon haemacephalus
CCGAGCAAAACAACTCGCAATTAACCTAGGGAAAAAAAAAAAAAAATCAGTCAAAAGGAAACTTCAGCCTTTCGAGGAAATTCTCAAATACAATACAACCTCCGCCTACCGCAAAAAGTGGACTCATTAGCAGAAGTTCCAAAAAATATCTACGGGGAATTAACGAATGTGTATATATATATATATATATATACATATGTACGTGTCTGCAGAAAACTAGCTGTATTTCAAGACAGGTCCCTGTGGGTCTGATGGAACAAGCTCCGCCATCACCAACCCCGAGAAGGAAAACGTACGGGACACTTCTTGGTGCTGTGAAAAATACATAGCGGTGAGCGATTGTATCTCAAAGGAAAACTAGAGGGGAGCACTTTAAGTCTCTAACAAATGACGGTGATTTGGAGAAAGGGCGGGTTTGGGAATGTTTGCAACAGAAAAAGGCACAGTCTCGTTTCTACAACGGTGGCCCAAACCTATAGAAGTGAATTCACAGTACTCTCTTCGGTAAGTCCGATGTGGTTGTAGGGACCTTTGGGCAACAGCTTCCTTCCCTTCGTTTTCGTAAGAAACTCCACGACAGGGACGGAAATAAACAAGGAGAATAAAGAAAACAATTAATTCTTTAAATATTCAGAACATATATTTACCGATACGTTATTGCTGAATCATAATTTGGGCAAACACAAACCCCATTGTTATTTAACAACGTTTTTCTTTGGTTTGAGGGGGAAACTCTTCACCGCGGGGGACACGGAAAGCAGTTGTTTCTCAGGTGAGCTTTATTGAAGAATACTTCACTAGCTTCTCTTTGTAAACTAAAAATGAAGAGAAGGAAGAAAATGTGTGGTGCACCCCCTCTCCGCCCCCCCCAGCCCCCAACAAACAAACCCAAACCTGCATAACAACATTAGCAAACTATGAGAAGCTCCTTGGCATCCGCTGCTGCATCGCCCGGCTGCGGTGAGTCGGGAACTACCGGGAGTTGAGGACTCCACGGACGGTATGTACATGTGTAGGGTTACACGGGTGGGCGACCGCGGGGCATTTCTCCGTGGCTCGCTGCAAAGGGAGAGATGTGGGGGTTGTGAAGCACGTAGCCTACGCGTGTCCGCCTGGCGCTGGAGGCAAACCCGAGGGGTTTATTTTACTCCGGGGAGCGGAGGCGAGATCCCGAAGGAGAAGCACAAAACGAGGGTGTTTAACGTCTTTTTCCAAAGTTAATCCTTGAGTAGACTCAAATAGCGTCTGGCAGGCGGAACCCCGCTCCGGTGCGCGGCGGGGTGGGCAGCCTCACCATCACTCCCTTCGTGTGCCCTTCCTCTCCTCCCGCCTGCCTCCCATACTGCCCGGACGGTGGAGGCCCGGGCTGGGAATCGAGGGAGATTTCGGGGGCTCTTGGGCCGCGGTTCGCGGGTGTTGTCGTGTTTCTTTGTGGACAGTGTCAGAAAGGGCTCAGGCAGGGGCAGGCAGGGACTTGTCCTCGACCTGTTTGCAAGTGATCTCGGTGCTGCCCGGTCGACTCTTGCGAGAGATACCATTCCAGGGCTGTGGCTTTGGTCTGTCACATACGTATAACGTACAACGTACTTCTGTTTTTCTCGGTCTCTTGTGCCCATGTAACACATGCGGTGGTAGACGGGTCCAAGCGGAGGGAAAAAAGCCACAGAGCCAAGTAAAGCACAGGCCTTAACTTTTGTCTGATGTGCTTAGCTAACGTATTAACTGTGAGAAATACCACCAAGTTCCTCAGGAAAGAAAATATCATCAGATACTTTAACATTTACAGCCTGCAACATCAGCACTGGTGTGAGCTCAAGAACTAGCAGCGCTTACTGTCCCTGGAGGAATCCCTTATATTTTTTTTCCTGTAACTACTGTTCCCAAGTGTGGACGTATACACATACACGCTCACACACACAAATCCTATAAATGCTAATAAAACAGATTCCTCAGGATTTGTTTAACTTTCCCTGGCACCACAATCTCATATTGATATTCAATGGGGTTACCAGTGTGCATGAGGATTACTAGTTAAGTATAAACCACAGGATCAACCTTCTAGTATGCCACTTGAACATGTCCTTACAAATAAGTAAGGTAGGAAATGTAAGAATTGACAATGCCGTTAATTTACACTGAACACTTGAAAGGAAAAAAGGAAGTTATATCATGGTGCTAGAATTATGAAACTATGCAGAATTGAGGCCTCCAGTTGCAGGGGATCATTTTCAGCTCTTTACTTGAAGCTGTATTACTGCTATTGTCCAACCTTTGCTGGCCACATGGGACAACATTTGGCAATCGGACAGAAAATTATTTCTACTGGGCATGAACTGGAAATATCCAGCTGGGGTGTGGATCCCATTTCTAATCAGAGCAGAGAGAAGGAAAACTCAACACTGCTTCTTGTTATTCAGATAACGTTTTCTGAGTTTCTCAAAAGTGACTTAAGATAACCATGCAGGAAAAAAATAGCTGCTGTTTAAAAGTGAAATAAAGGTACTTTAATTTCCTTAGAACTAGGAAACTTTATTTAATTATTTACTCTGTAGATGGTGTAGAGTAGGGTACATGGTGTACATAATGTACAGTGGTGTGATAATAAAGGCATGCAACACTACAGGATGCTGTCAGAGTTGATGGACTGATCCAAATGGATGACATTTGCAAAAAGTATGTCTAAGTTAAAAACACTGAAAGCTCGTGTATGGGTCAGATTTTCAGTTTTCTAAGCAGAATAATGTTATTTTGTTAAGGCAAATTTTTTTTTCCTTTTTTTTTTTTTTTTTTCCCCCTCCTCCAACTGGACCTGGAATTTGATGAATTTGCTAAAAATAAGTTCTTAAAACTCAGATAATTAATATTAATTATTATACCTAAACTTTCATGACCAAACATTTACTTCTGCTCATATAAGCTGCAGATCACGTTTCTTTTAACTAGAGTAGATAGTTTAAAAGGTGAAGCTGTCCTTGGGAACAGGAGAAGGAATGTATCAATCATAGAGAGGAAGCTTGTAGGTTGAAGAAGGAAAAACCTAGGAGGAAAAGCACACAGTGGAGCATTTTTGCTCTGTCTGTCTCAAATAGTTTGAACATTATGAAAAGTAAATGTAAGCATTTTTATTTACTTTTAAAAAGTTTTATTCAAGGGCTTGTACTTGTTTTCTCAGTGGCCCTCATCTTACATGAATAGTGTGACTAATCTAGTGGAGAAGAGTAATGGATCTGTGAGGAATAGAGGAATTCTAGTGCAAAAACATCTCTCTGGTTTTTGGTGGTATTTTATGCTACTTGGCATTCAATATATTATGTAATGACTGTCAGAAGAACTTTGGTAATATTTATGGTAAAATTGATAAATACTTTAGTCATGATTCAGAAATGATGAATGAAAAATGCTATTTGATGTTTTACCATGTTCTAAGCACATTCATAAACAAATGTACATGCTCTCATTAACTGCTGTACCTTTGATTTGTTGTAACATCCTGGTTCAGTGTTTTTGCATTTGTCCCTTGAATGCTTTGTAGCACATGCAACAGCTTATTTCTAATTAGGTATTTTACCATATATGGTTAGAGAAATTTAAGCCAAGAATAATCTGTTCACATGGGACTGGGACATTATTGTAAGAGATATGGGGTGGAGAAGAGAAGCCAAGGTTCTAAATAAGTTCACTTTTGTGAACTTAAGACCTCAGCCCTCCAGATGGAGGTGTATCAGCCAACACTCCAAGTCATGAGCTTAAATTCATGTTAAATAGTTGCAGCAGTTCAGTCTCATCAGGGCATGGCAAGACACCAAGAAGAATGGGAAGAGGGTCTGTCTCCTTTACTAGTGTAGTCGAGCTGATAGGCAAGGGAAAAGCGAGGATTCACAAGCTCAGCTATTGGGCAGCTGGTGATGTGGTTTCAGCTGACGTGATCCCTTTTCATTCAAAAGGCGGAGCAGAGAATGGCCTCATACCATGGTGTCTTGTTTGAAATGGGCTGCAAGGTTGCCAGCCTTTATCTTTGCAGAGTCAAGACTTTGCAAGTGCTGGGAGCCCATGTGAGCTGACCTCATCAAAGGCAGAAGACAAGTGGTGTTCCTTTCCTCTAACTGAGTTTTTCCAATATAGACAATTGTTGTCTTCTGCTCACTGGAAGTGATGAGATTGAAAAGTTATGCCATTTAATAAGTAATTGCCAGAATACTGCTTGCCATTTGCCACTGAAACATTTCAAAATAATCCTGCAAGGGCATGCAAGGCATTTGCTTGTACTAACTCACACCTCAACAAATTCTCACCAGCAGACTTTGTAGTTGAAATTCTAGCCAGTCAGGAAATGTATCTGAAAGTGGAGCTACTCAGGACAGCAACTTGCTGCTATTTCTCCTTATTGCTTCCAGCTTTGGCTCTAACTTTGCATGCCTTCTTACCTTTGTCAGGGTTCGTATTATCAAGGTTTCCATCCTTTTATTATGACAACTTTGGATATGTTTGATCTTAACTGAACAAAGATGACCTAAGTGCAGCCCCAACATCAGGAAGATACTCAGAAGATAATGCTCTCTAAAGTTATCTCTTTGAGCTTTAAACACCGATCCTGAAATTTGATCCCCAAGACCCACCAATACCAAAGACTTAGACACTTGAGTTACTGGATGCCATTTGAATGTGCTCTCAGGTTCAGAGCTCAAAGGCAGATCCAGAAAGGGACTCATGAAGAATGTGAATGCTGAAGTCTAAAATGGGAATGCTGAGTACTTCCACTCAGTTACTTGCTATGGGTATATTTAAAGCCCAATTTTCATAATTTCAGCTCCTCAGACATTTCCCCAGTTGCACCGCAGCCTTAGCAGGCAGTGCTGCCATGGTACCTAATGCAGACCTGAGAAGCAAATGTTTCTCCACTTCTCTCCTTTGATCTGTGTCCAATGAACACACTGTGAAAAGGCACTGAAAACATTCTCCTTTCTGTGATCAGCTGAAGAATATGTCCTCATTTTATATACAAGACAGATCAGTCGATTATGATGGTGAACATAAAGACTCATTCCTCCTTTTGACCAAAGGGATTCAACCACAGGCCTCTTATTGTGGTGGATTAACCCTGTCTGGACACCAGCTGCCCACTAAAGCTGCTCTCTCTTCCAACTGGATACAGGAGACAAAATATAAAGGCACATGGGTTGAGCTAGGGACAGGGAGATCACTCATCAATTACCATCATGGGCAAACCAGGCTAAATGTGGAAAAAAATGGATTTAATGTATCACCAATCAAATCAGAGTAGGACAAAGAGAAAATAAAATTAAAAAAAAATCTTTAAAATGCCTTCATCTCATCACTCCTTTCTTCCTGATCTTAATTTTACTTCCAATTTCCCTATGTTCCTTGTCCAAGCAGAGCAGGGGAATGGGGAATGGGGATTGTGGTCAGTTCAGTACACAGTACACATTGTCTCTGCTGCTCCCTCACCCTCACGCTCTCCCCCCGCTGCCGCATGGGGTTCCTACTACACCCTGGGGTGACAGTCCTCCACAAACTTCTCCAATGTGAACCCTTCCCATGGGCTGCAGTTCTTCATTAACTGCTCTCAGGTGGGTCTTTTACATGGGCTTCAGTCCTTGAGGAACCAGTCACTCCAGACTGGGTCCCCCACAGGGTCAAAAGTCCTGCCAGAAAGCATGCTCCAGCATGAGTTCCTCCACAGAGTTAAAGGTTCTGCTAGGAGACCACTCCAGTGTGGAGTTTCCATGAGGTCACAGACTTCTTTCAGGCATCCACTTGCTCCACTGTTCCAGCATGGGGTTTTCCACAGATTGCAGAGGGATGTGTGCTCCATTATTAACCTCGAAGGGCTTCAGGGAGATGACCTACCAGGATCTTCACCACAGGCTGCAGGGGTGCAGCCTCTGCATCTCTGCTCCAATACTTGGAGGACCTCCTCCTCCTTTTTCACTGACCTTGGTGTTTGCAGATTTGTTTTTCTCATGTGTTCTCACTGCTGTCTTTGATTCTGGTGTTGCACAGATTTTTTTCTCCTGTTATTAAACGTGTTATCACCATGGTTCAGGTGCCTGGCCTTGGCCAGAAGCAGGTTCATTTTGGAGCTGACTGGCATTGTCTCTATCAGACCTAGGAGAAGCTTCCTGTGACTTCACAGAAGCCATCTCTGTAGTCCCCCCCCCCCAACAAAATCTTGCTGTACAAACAAAATACATTTGTCTATGAAGAGTGTGCTCAAGGTATCAGGCCACTGTCAACTTAAGTATGTGTGTGTGCCACTTTGCTGTCTGAATTGACTCATTACGCATTAGAAAAATCAAGATGTGCTGGGGAAAGGAGAAATCTTTGATGTCTTTTCAAAGGATATTTAAAAAAAAAAGTATACTATTTAGGAACAGACACATCACATCCATGCATTAAGTTTTTGGAATAAGATGAGGTGCAGGACTCCCTTCTCCCAGACAGCTGCCCCATCAAGCAGGCCAGGCTCACTCTTTCCCCTCCTCCCTCTTATTTCTCTTCCCATTCCTTCAAGTTTTGTAGGCAGAGAAGCCTGTAGTGAACAGGGTGGACTCTGAGTCTCAGCCCCATTTGCATCCCATGAATATAGAGGTCTGATCTTCCTCAAAGGCAATTGAACTTTCCCCTTATTTCAGGAATTACGGACCACTCTGCACTATGGTGGAACAATGAAGAAGTGTTCTGCCTCCAGTCATGGATCTTAAACAGTGGCTTTTTGTTTTGTTTTTCCCTAAAAACCTTAAAACTAAACAAACAAACAAACAAACAAAGTCAGAAGAAAATCCCAGTCAGGGAACATCATACTGAGGAAGATGTCACAGCCTCACAGATAGGAAGAAAGCTGTAAGAACCATCTCGCTCCTTTGACATCTGACTACAGCTATAGCTTACGTGCCACCACTCTGCCTTTTTATGCATTTTCTTTGGAAAAGCCCAACCCCACAGCAGTTTAGGTAGCTACCACTGAACTTGAAAATGATCCTGGAATTTGGATTATTTATGAGAAGCTGCAACACCTAACTTTATGTCTCCAAAGTAATTTAAAAAAATATTTTTCATATGTGAAAAAAAAGCCCAAGAGAAATCTGTGCTCATATTTCTATGGAGCAACATATGAAATTATTCCACTGTTCTCATATAACCAGCTCTGTAAAAGCAGCCTCAGCCAAATAATATTCTTGGGCTTAAGTCTTCTAAATGATGGCCAACATACTGCAATGGAACAAAACCACCTTCCCTTCATCTCTTGTTCCCCTCGAACTTGTATTCTCTTGCATTTCCAGAAATGCAATGTACTTCTGAGAGCAGAAAACAGCAGATTCCCTTCATTAGCAGAATGTACTATTGTCTCCAAACACTCCTTTTATCATTTGCATGGTTTTCAGAAAGGCTTTTGTTTCTTCATCTCCTGCTACCCAATAAAACTGAATTCCTAGTATCCTTTTCTCCTCTTTCCTCCCTTTTGAACTCAGAGCTTTTTCTGGTTTTGTTTTTGTTTTTTTTTTTTTTCCCCCAGGCTTTCTCTGCTTCAGGGTTTCTCCAGTACTGGACACATGCTATTAGCATATCTTGGGACTGGCAGACAACTGTTTACCCTGAATAGATTGCAAGTATTGGGACAGTGCAAATAGTCACAGTGGGATTGATTACTGATTTCTCTAACCCTTTGGACACATGTAGTGTGGACTAGTTAAAAAAAAACCAAAACAAACAAAAACTCCAAGCAAAAAACCCAAATCAAAATCAAACCAGAGATGATCTTAGACTGAGCTGAATACTCGCGCAATTAATAAAAAATAAACATTCTTCCAACTGCCTTCTCAGTGCTTTGCTGGCTATTAGAGGCTGAGGAAGCTGAGTAAGTTTGTACTCCAGTTCTATAAACACATGGGATTTCAAGCAGGTCAGTAGAACAGACTTTTATCCAAGATATATAAAAGCAAAGCAAGGGGAAATAGGAGCATGAAGAACACAGAGAACATTATTTATCATGAATGCCTTAGAGAATCAGCTAGAGAGCTGAAATGAATTTAGGGGGAGATAAAACTGACAGATAAATCTTAGCCAAATCTGAGATGAGAGAACAGCATGATTGGAGAAATAAAATAGATGTGGTGATGATAGCTGCTAGAAGAGGAGTGAAGCTCTGCAGAAATTCAAACCCATTTTCAATAAGATGTTTTATCTCTGAGAATTACTCAACCAGAAACTACAACTCCTCTGAGATTTGTCTCAACACCAGTAAAAATGCAGAGGTCTGATACTGCAAACAGGGTTCCTGTGAAGAGGCTAAACTCCTCGTGAATCAACATCATGGTCTCCAGTATTAACATGGCTTTCAGTCAGTGGAGGCCTTTTCAAATGATGTAATGTTTGTAACATGATATCCTACTCCATAATCCTTGTGAGGACTGAGATGTTGTGGAACCAGGCCATACTCGAACAATCCATGCTTCCCTATGAGCTTTTGGCTAAACGGTTTAACAATTCCTTAGGTTCAGCATCTAATACATATAGTTTTTCTCAAGAGCCCAATGTTTACTATTTAGTGAAATCAGACCTGATGTTGAAATGTTGAAAAGAACTTCAGACCTGCCTGCCTCTGCTCTGGTTCACCATAGATGCACACTCTTATTTTCAATGCCCTCCATTTTTCTAAGCCAAATAAAGAAAATATTCAGGTTATTTGTTTATGCAAATCTACACATACATATGTTTAATATAGGGCTTCCAATAACTTGATTTTAACAATAAGGCAAGGTAAGGAAGTTTCAGCTCTTAGCTCTAAATTTCCTGGGATTTGACAGATTAAATCAAATCCTTAAGGTCATTTGGACATATTTTTTCTGCACAAATGTGTGATTTATGTCCTCTTTTTATTGCATGAACCTTTGTCTCAGTACTGTTTAGCTTAGTCTACTAATGGCTCACAACTGGTTTTATTTTAGTATCTGCTAATTTTTGCACACAAAGCTAGACAAACACAATGCAGGGATGAATGAAGCTGTACAGTTTAGTGAAAAACCTACAATTTGTTAAGAGAACAATAATTTAATTGTTGATCTAAACCAGCTCTGCATGTAGACAAGGAATTCTTGGTGTTTACTGTATATTATCTGTCTAAATACAAGGATTACTGTTTCCTCTGACATAGCAACTGGCTGGAGGTTCTCACTAGTAGCTGTTATTAGTAGCAATGACACATTAATTGAACTTCACTGCTTCCAGGTGTGTGGCACACTCCGGGGTCACCCACTGCTCTACAGTTTCATGTGTATTCAATTACTGTAGAGTTATGAAGGAATGCAACATGTCATGCATTAAAATGCCAATTACCACTCTTTATGGGATAGTGGATAAAATAAACCAATCAGCTTTCCCCAGTGTCAGTTTTTCCTGCTTTATTCCCTATCTCGTCTATGCAATGAGAAGAAAAAGCGAAGTGGATTAAGAAATTACTGCTCACTCTTAAAAAATATTAGCTTACTTATGCATGGACAAGTGGCTTGGATGCAGTGTTGTTATTAGTGACACATCATAGAATCATAAAATAGTTTGGATTGAAAGTGGCCTTTAAAGGTCATCTAGTCCAGCTCACCTGTAGTGTGCAGGGACATCTTCAACTAGATCAGATTGCTCGGAGACACATCCAACCTGACCTTGAATGTTTCCAGAGGTGGGGCATTCTGTTATGAACAAATCAGTAATGGTTGTCCTTAATGATTGGTCTGAGACACTCAAGGTCATGGGCACATACTCTCATGTTTTTGTGGATATAAAACATCTGACACTCTGCCCTCTATCCGAGTCAGCAATAAGATCTTTGCTAGAGCAGATCTGGTTGTGCTTCATAGACTTTTCTAGTAATTTCTACAGTGTAAATGTTCACTCCATAGATACCCCAGGCAATGTGCCTCTCTAAAGAGAAATGCTTTCTTTTGCCAGGGTGGTTTTTTTCCCCAAGAGGGCCTTTTCTGCTGCCCCTTTAGACATACTGTGGTGAAGTCACTTAACATCCAGTCTTTTGCATTAGAAGGTGGAATTGGAAGCAAATTTTAGCTAAAGGAAATGGAATGGGGAAAAAAAAAATCCTTGCAATGTTTCCACAGAGGAATATTTTCACTTCTTTAATTATGTTGCATGAAATGTGAATGCTCACAGTTTTTATTGGTAAACTATTTTTAAGATCTCTTTCTAAATTACTTGTTGGTTGTGAAGCTGAGTTCAAGGAGTGAATGATTATCAAGCCACATGGGCAATACCATGGTCAGCTGAATATTTACCAGCAGCATTTGGTGGTGGTGTTGCTTAAGCCTACATGAATAAGATTTGTATATAGATCCTTATACGGAACAAGAAAAGTAAATTACTAAATGAAGGTAAAGTTTTATTTTAGAATTTAAGTGGTGGAACTTTTTAGTAAATTCCCTTGTACCTTCCTCTCTCATAAGCTGGTGGGGGTAGAACTTCTGTGGTGCTGGTAAGGACACCAGACCATCTTCCTGTCAATAACCTGCTAAACAAACATTGTAACTTGCTTCTAACCACAGCTTTTAAAAGCTGTCACAAACTGGGATTTAAGACAGTGAGCCTTTAATATCCTGGGAACAATAGAAAGTAGTATTGCTTCCATGAATGATATGTTTTGTACCCCATTAAAGTAATTTCCTACAACATGAACATGAACACGAAACGAACTCAAATGTAGGAATAATAACAGAATTCCCACAGTCCCTTAGTTTCCTCCTTCTTTTTTGTTGGAAAAGAGCTGTGAGAAAGCATCATCCCAAGGAGACTCCTTGCCTGTTACACCAAAGGCATGTGGCATCTGACCACAGGATGTAGAGTTCAGCCTAGGAACAGGACAATTTTTGTTAAGGAATATGATAAAATTTAAAGTTAAGGACTTTAAAATTAACTTGGGTGTCTAGATACATAGCATGTTGATTCAAAACTCTCCAGTCTTATTTCTACCTCATTGCATTTCACACCCCTCTCATAAGGAAAGTCAAATGGGTAGCATCTTGTGGTTTGAATCTTGGTGGAGATCCAGGGAGATCTTTGAGAAAGAAGGCAAAATTGTAATTACCCTTTCCAGTCTTAAAATCTGCAAAAATGTTCTGGATCCTTCAGGAATATGTCTACCAAGTTATAAAAGCACTCTTATTTCCCAGTCCCTTCTTTTAACTACAGCCACATACAATACTTAGTTACATATTTGGAATACATATATATATATATAAGTCTAAATAAATATATTTTGGTAATTTTAAGAAGAAAAAAAAAAAAGTTAAAGAAGAGCTCCGAACACACCGGCAGCTCTTTAAGTCCCTGAGTGTCAAAAGCAAATTTATTTTAATGTATTCTTCAGAAGAATGCAGACCGCTGACAATCTGCACAAATCCCTTCTGTGGCAAGCAACATTTTAAAAAGATGGATAAACGTATATTCACAACAGACATATATGAATATACATGCATACATATATGAATACATATATGAATGGTTATTCAGAACATGAACTTGCACATCATTACTTTAGAAACCGCATAAATGTCTCTTTCTGATCTCTGTGCTTATGAAAAAAAAAAAACACAAAGCCCCCCAACAAATGCAAACCCCCATAAAATTGTAGATCACACAGCATTTAAAAATGAAACTTCAGAATATGGACTGTGACCATGTCTTATTTATGAAAAGCTATAAAAAGCCAGTATGTACACTCTAATTTTAAATTCAATACACAAGGGTATACTGTTTTAAGTAGATGGTCGAGGTAGCTCCCTTGAAAGATTAATTCTTAAAATGAAGAATAACACAGATAATTTGAATGGCACCATTGAGAGGAAAGCAGTTCTGAGGCAGTCTTTGGCTTTATGCAGTTGTGGTGAATTCTTTGATGCAATTATTTATTGCTGGCACGAATCGGTGATATGATGCAACATGTGTCCCTGGGGAGGGAGGAAAAGAGCTAAACCTCTCTGCAAAACGTTCATGCCCTCTTACTTTCAGCCCTTAGCCTAGACAGTTAAGTTAGGAGCACGGGTACTCAGGATGAGCATCAAGAGTGCTACACTTGATTCCTTAGAGCACTCTCACTAGGTGTTTTGCCTGTTATGTTCTCCTAGTCCTAATATATATGCCTTGGAAAGATGAGAATGTCTCTCCCCTTGCTGAAATCTCATCATCTCATTTCACTTACTTCAGCGGTGAAGTTTTTCTGCTCCATTAAATATCTATTCTCTCATTGTGTTTTGGGAGAAGACCATCCATCCATTAAGAACTGGGCACAGGCAATTCGGACGAGAAATGGTAATGTATTTTGTACTCTGTTGACTGAGGCCTCCGTGCAGGCAGAACACGCCTAATTTTAAGTGGTCTCACTGACTGCTGGGACTGCTGACATGATTAAAATTAAGCGCATGTTTCAGTCCCTTCCTGAATCAAAGTTTAAACTAGACCCGAAATGGTTGCTTGACTTTACATCACATTAACATTAGCAATTTCCTGACTATTGTTTTTCTTCCCTCACAGTGGTGACTTTTCCAAAATAGATCCCTCATCTGACTGTAAAGGTAAATGAAAATCAGGCCCATTAAATTTACTGTCTGTAAAACACTAATGCCTAACAAACAGTATCTTTACATTTAGATAGCATTTTTATCCTGAGGAATCTCAAAGCACTCTATAAAGCCTGACCTTGATCCTAAAGTCACTTACATATGTGACCAAATTCACATTGCTTATAGAACAGGATTGCACAAAAATGTAAAACTATCCATAAGCTTAAATGTTTTCATATTGAAGGCCTTAATGTGTAAGTTCTACTCTAGATAATTGTCATTTTTGCACAATTTATATACTATACTAAGTGTTAAATCAGCTTTCAGAAAGCGTGTGCCACTTGCCGTACACCAAGTAATGTTTTTTGCCTGCATCCTCACAGCTGCTGCCTCCATCCTTTTAAAGGAATGGAAGCAATTCCAGGATTTATTGGCAACTGTCACGAGAAAAGTGTTAATAAAATTCAGAACCGCAAGCCACATAAACTAGGCATCAGTTAGGGTCTTTCACATGATATTCTCAAATACTGCAAATGCCAGATTAAAATTCACTAAGCATGTGATGACATCTGGCCATTTTGCCAGATTTCATAGTCCTATTATCTTGACTAATCTGTTGAAAACTTAAGTTGAACAAGTCCATAACAATATTACTCATAACTTTAACTTCTATAAATTCTCCTTGACTGCAAACTCTACTTAATATTTGGACAAGCTATTCTGATTTAGACACAGGCTTCTCTCATTATGTCCTAAAATTATTATTTTTTTCTAGAGTTTCACAGCATTCATCACCCTCCTGATAGATACTCTTGCTCTTATCTTATAAATAAACAACTATCTCACCATTTTATTTAAATCTAAGTTATTAGAGGATACGATTTAAAAGGCTGTCTTCTCTCAGAAGGCAGAGCCTTTTCCATTACAGACACTTACATTATGTAACCCTTTCACAGACTGACTACTCTGCAGCCTAAATGCTGCTGGGTAACCGTTGAGCCAAATTGCAATGCCTCAATTATTTTGTTGGTTAATGACTATCGCCTTCCATGAGCATGGTGATGGTACATTTACAAAGGAAACTATGATTCCTACATTCCAGGCTCAGACAGAATTGCCATGAAGACTGCTAATTAAATAAACCTAGAAGGGACATATTTTTATATAGTCTTCATGGTCCTTTTGAATTATCAAAGTATCACAAAACCATACCCATCAGCCAAAGGTCAGTGCTGTAAAATACTCACTGGCATACTCAGAAGAAGTCTCCTGATGAAGATGGACTTAATGATTTTAAAGCAAGATATAAAAATCATGTTCTTGTCTTCTATTTCTTTAATTCATCTTTATGCTATATCATCCTGTCTCTGCTAGGCTCAGCATGGGATTTGCTACTGTACCCTTGTTGAACAGTGTTGCTCGTGGTGGGAAAGATTCTGAGATTATCATCTGCCTTTGGAAAACAAATACCCTTTCCCTTCCTCTCCTTCATTAAGTCAGTCAGTCTTTTGTTAAGTTCCACATACAACAAAAAGAAAACAAACGTGGCAACAACAGAAAATATTCTGCATCAAATATTTTCAGTGGAATAGAAGCTGATCATAATTTAGCTTGTGTAATTTAGGATGCAATGAACAACAAGGACACTGGTGTTTTTATTTTACTAAGCTGTTAAAAAAAAAAAAGTCTATTTTCATCCAAGATAAAATATTTGACATTATTGTATTCTCTCTATTTACTTCAGAAAAAAAACCCAAGCCACAAAACAAACCAAAACAACCCCGCCAACTCTCAGAATCATTTATCTAAAGTGTATTCTTCATTTTCTTTATATTACACGCTATTTCACACACAAGATGAAATACACTCATATATCTGGAGGTCTCTGTCTGTGTTCAGAACTGAAATATGTGCTAGATGCTGATTATTCTACTCAAGCACTTCTCATTATTCTGTTTAAGTACTGATCACTCAGTACGGTCCAAAGATAAGATAAAAATCAGCTTTATTTCTTATTCTGGGAAAAGCTGACATTAGGATCAATAAATCCTGACAGAAGCTATTAACATTTTAATGAGTTACTCAATAATATTCTAACGATGTGCTGGCAAGTCAAGCCTCCTTTGATTAAGGACAAATTTCTTAGACTACTGTAAATATATATTTCAAGGTCCAGAATGCAAAGCTGTCAGTTATCAATCAAGAAAAAAGGGCAAAAGTCATGACTAAAGAAGCTAAGGAAGGGGCTGTCCACATGATTACAGTGATTACTGTACATGATGGAACTTTTTAAGATGCCACTCATCTTAATCAGACAGAGCCAAATATTAGTTGTGGGGTTGCATGTTTGGCTGTCACACAATTGAAAAAGAGTCTATGACTTACTCCTACAATGAGTAGAAACCCCACAACGTTGGGAGCAGTTGGACACATCTATACATGGCTGAATGGAAGAGCAAATGCAGGCATTAAGCCAGCTGAACGGGGTGAAAAAAGTCTGAACATATTGTGTTGAGCCTCAAGAAAAAAGGCACAAAGGGGAAACAGGGTGAAATACACTTGTGTAAGGATGATTTTGCCCCTTTAGACTGAGGGATTCAAACGCACTAAAATGGCTCAGGTTTTGACCTAATGGAGAGATGTTACTTGACATAGTATTAAACATTGCAATAAATCTGTTGTCAGGATCATGCTATTGAACATGATGCCAATAGGTTAGAGGAAAATCCTGACTAGGCTGCCATGCTTCCAGAATATTGACTTGAGGGCAACATTTTAATAAACAAATTTGAGTCTTTGATCACAAAGTCAGACGTGACTTTTCTAATGGAGGCCAACCAAGAGAATCTGAAATACTGCAATAAAACTGATCACAGTGAAAGACTGTAGGGACTCCCCATCAAGATATAGGAGAAAGCAGAGTGGGTCACATAAAATCACATTAGCAAGTCTTCCCTATTAGGTATGAACACATGGAAACGTGAACCGTGAAAATAGTAAAAAAGAAACACCTGTTATTAGATAAGTTCCTCCATGGTCCTGCTTTACACATAGTGAAATAATTCATTGATTTCAACAGGAGGTATTGCTCTGAATGTGAGATGCAATGATCATCAAAATAGAAAAGAAAAAAGGCTACAAACACAGAAATGGCAGCAAAATGCTTTCAAATGCTTTGTGTTACTGAGATAAACACCTTGAAGTTGGCTCATGATGTTCTAACACCTGAGTTTCCAGTTTGTAATGTAAGAAATATACATTTGTGATCAAGGATCCAAGCCACTCCTTGGAATTGAAGCTTTGGAGTCTGGTGATCAGAATACTTACAGTTCCTAAAAAATAAATTTAGATGGAGACTCAGAAATGTGTCATCCAGTCTGAAGCACCCTGATGCTTTACAATGAAGAAAACTTCCCATTAAAAAAAAAAACCCTAAGGAAATAAAAGAAAAACAAAAAAAAATTGATCATGCTGCCTATTTTACACGAGACTTGCTCCTTTATAATTGCCCAAATTTCTGGGTTTACATTACTACTATATGAAAATGCTCTATTCATCTCTTAGTGACTTCTCACAGGCATCCTGTTCAGAAATATGGAGTGCTAGGACTTCATCGGCAACTGGGTCCTGCAACTGTTGACTGAACTGCACTCCAACAAACTGCAGAGGGAAATATTCCAGCTTCATTTCTTCATGCTTCATATATATATATATATATTAGAAATATGTGTGTGCATGTGCATAAACAAAACAGAAGAGATCCCAGGATTGCAGGAGCAAAATGAATAACGTTGGTATTCATAAAAGCATTCAACAACTGAGGCTTTATTGCAATCAAGTTTCTGTTGGCACTAGCTAATAGACATGACATTTATTTAGCTCTCTGATGGCCTCAGTGCCTCATGACATAAACCACCATTTATGAGACTAAGCCTGGAAAACAAAACCCCTAGGAGAGTTGTGAATGCCACTTCAGTGTATTGGGCAGGTAGCAAAGGGATGGATGTCATCCCGACTCACTGATACGCTGTTATTTTTTCTTTACTTCTTGAAACTTCAGTCAAGCAATCATTGCTCATGAATATCAACAGTCAAGAACAACTTGGCACACAGATGTGTTTCTTTAATTGCTCTTTTGACTGAAATGATTGTCTTTCAGTCTTGCAGTCTGCTCAGGGACAATGTCGAAGATTTTCTCGGCAAAGCACACTGTGCTGTAAAGATTTCTTACCCTTTTTTTTTTTTTTTTTTTCCCATTTCTTGCACTGAGTGGGATCATCCATGTCATTTGGAGGTGAGTATCTGGTCCACATTCATGTAGAGAATGGATAATTTAAAATTTCTCTCCATATATATATATATTTTTTTTTTTGGTGGTGCATAAAGTCTTTGAGATCCCTAAATCCCTTCTTCTGGAAGTGACCAGAATAGTTGCATTCCCCACAGATCTGTTCAGGCTGGGTTCAGGCCCTACGTAGGAGCTACTGAATAATTTTATCCAGCGTAGTCATCATGTATAATGTATAAGCAAGCCTGAGAGCTGGGCTAAGTCTCTGCCTCTGTCTTCCCATGTGAGGAGCCCATGCACCTGATCAGAACGTCACAGTCTTTCTTAACACAATGACTCTTGAAGGCTTTCTGTGCGTGACCTGGCAAACAGAGGAGTCCCCAAACTTAGCAGTAACTCTGTCACCAGGGTACCATCTTGTGAGAGCCTTGAACAACCTGTGTCCTGAGAAGTGCTTTAGCTGCTGAATTAGAGGACAAAAGGTTATTGTGATGACTGCGACCTCTTGCTCTTTTTTAGCCTGTATGATAAAAGAAGAGAGTGACCTTTTGCTACGTTGTTGAAAGGAACAACAGCCTGGGTTAAGAGCCTAACCTCCAAAAGAAGCAAAATGCAAGACATGCTGCTCTTTAAAGCATTCTTCACTGGATGATTTGTCCAGCCTCCTGCTCAGCATGCTGGCTGCAGCAACTGAGTCCCAGACAGCACACAGGGGAGGCAAGTGTGTAACCAGGGCTGGACCTGAGCTACAGGGCAGGAGAGACAAGGGCAGCTACAACCCTCTGTGGATGTAATTTAAAGGCCCAACTCAGATGTTGTTTGAAACACACCAATTAGATTCAGTTCCGATGCAAATGGATTCTGATAACTTCAGTGTAACTGCACAGATATTAATAAGATCTCAGCTCCTGTCACAGCTTTATAAGTCCTGGTGAAAGGCACTATTTTCAAAAGCATCCCAACCTCATAGAAGGAACTTTCAAATGGAATAAACCAAAATGTTCCTTTCAAAAATTTTGAAGCTCTCTCTCAACCAGATTGGTCTAATTTATCTGTTAAAAATAACAAAGAGAAATAACTGAAAAATTTAAAACTCCAGTTCTTATTAATGTTAAAAGAACTTGTACAGAGGACTTGAAATACCTGAAACAGATAACAGATTATTATATTTATATTTTTTAAAGGTGTGGTGGTTCTTTTGTTTGATTTCCCCCCCCCTATTCATTCTAATCTTTCTTCATAGACCCTACTTTCTCTATTTTCAGTTGCTGACTTTTCTGTTTTCTGAATTCCCCTCTAGTTGAGTCCTTCTTTGGTGAAAAGCTTAGACAACCTTCCCTGCCTTGCAGGCTCTGCTGCCATCCAAGCCCTGGATAGCATTCACCCTTAGTAAAGTGGACCATGGCTCATCTAACAACTCACAACGACTATTAGGCCTGTTCTTACAGAGCCACCGTCTATCAGCTTGTTTCTTGTACTGTGCTTACTCCATCCTTTACATAGCACTTCGCTATGGTTCTTACTGAATTAGATGTTTTAAAATGCTATTTCACAGTTTTGTAGACATTGTGTAGAATTGGATTTCACTTATTCACCGTTTACAAGTCTGCCCAAACTGGAGTCATCTGCAAATGTTGCTTCTTCAAGTCAGTAATAAAAAATATTGACTAGTAATAGATCTCAGGACAGGCTGCTGGAAAACTGCTCAGCATAGACTCCCATGCCATTAGAGACCATAGGCAGCTACTGCCCAGGCACACAATTCCAAACACTTTTGCATGAACTACATAGGAGTCCCTACTATGTTTTCTCTTTTTCCAGCCTTCCTCAAATTGATGGTCTTCCTCAAGGTCCTCTGTCAATAGATTCCTCATTCTGTTCTATAATCTCCCTTCTGTTACTCATGTAGCAAGATGCACTCTTGCTGCCTAATCACCCCTTACTTGTACCCTAACTTTCCCTCTCACAGATCAGACCATCCACAATATCTCTCTTCTGCTTTCAACAGAATTTAGTGGTTTTGTACAATTTTCTGGGGATTGTGAGTCACTTTGTGGTTTTGCAGAGTCCTGGGGCAGAGCTTGATCCTCTTCTGCCATCTTTCTGTGGCACAGAAATAACTGTCAGCTTTTTGGCAAGAGAATATAGATTTTTTTTTTTTACAGCATTTTGGGTAGAGTTTAATGGCTTAAGGTTGGTGCATCAAATGAATGTATTCTTTCAAACTGGACACGCTGCAGGAACAGAGCCAAGTGAGTCTTTCCTTCTGTTTTTCGGCATCAGATATTGGTGCCCGATGTGAACTGCATTCATTTTATGCCTTAGCCTCTCTGTCACTACATGCTCAAGCTGCATTTCTGTCCTTACCTGAAAGTATCTGATTTAGTTTCTAAGTTCTATACACTCTCTCCTTGTGTTTCAGGTCTGTGAAAACCACAACTTAGCCATCCTGGTCTATTCCATACTATTTCATGACTTTTTTTTTTTTTTTCCTTTACGAGATAATTTTCTGATGTGGCTTCTAATGACACTTCCTTGAACCGGTTTCCTGGGAGACCAATCCCACAAAAGTCTCTGACTTTTTTGAAATTTACTTTCTTGAATGGATTAATGGTTTCTATTTTTGTTGTTGTTGTTTCTCCCTTTTCCTTGTTTGCTAGCTCTGTCATTTCAGTCGTCTTTACTCAAATTGCCTCCTGCATGAACCAGTTCCTCCCCCGCAGTTAGAATTGCATCAGAAAAAGCTTCCTCTCTGATGCCATTCTTTGGTCTTAGAATGTACACGTGTCCCAAATTGTCTGGATTGTCAGTTTACTTTTCCTTCCTAGAAAATGTGTGGATAATTAAAATCTGATCAAGTCACCAAAATTAGCACCCTGACTCTTTTGATGGGTACTCAACAACACACTTATTCACCTGACATTCTTAATTTGGCAGCCTAGGTTGGATCTGCAGATCAATTACTAAGCTGAGTTCTTTCCTGTTTTGTAATTACCTCTCTCACCCTCTGTTCTGCTGCTCACATTAACTCATATTTCCTAGGAGTTTCCTTTCATTCTTTTGTCCCAGTTTAGGCCTCTCTTCAATCGAGTAACAAATTGGTGTACAAAGATGTTCCTCTTCTTTCCCATGATGTCAACTCCATCATGCTCAGCTTCACCACATGGGATGAGATGGCATCTGGCAATGTAATCTCTGCAGCCAGCTGGCTCTCAAAGGTGAAGAAGAACAAGAATTACAAAATACAATAGTCTATTTAGTAAAGCCATATTGAACTATTCCTCAACCACCATTTATAAGCCAGTCAAACAATATGTGGTTATTAAAACAATGTCTACAGACATACCAGGACATTGCACAATAGTGTTTAGGCAGATTTGGGACAGATACTGTGTTTAAGTTCACTAAAGCCAAAAAGGGCTTTGTAGTTGCATTGACAGATGATATGACCTATCTCTCAGAAACTGCTGTCTTTTAGCATGTAATAAATAAATGGCCCATTCTTGGACATCAGGAATGTGGCTGTCATAGCTTCAAGGATAATCTGCTAGCCACAAAAAATGTAAATCTTTTGCTGTCTCCATTTTAAGGCTTCTATTGGCTGTAATTACATTTCACCTACTCTGCCCACTGCTCTTTGATTCTCCGTCCTCGCTACCTTCCAGAAGGGCTTTTGCTGTTTTTAAACAAGAAAGCCTGAACAAATATAAAGCTTCTAGTGAGGCAATGAGATGCTGGTTACTAAGCAGCCTTTGTAAGGAGTGTGCTCTGCTTAAGCCCCTTCCCTGTTTTATCACTTAGATGTCATCTGCGCAACAGTTGTATGTACTGACACTACAATATGAGCAAGTTTTCATCTTCTGCTTCTACATTATGCTTATGCCCTATGTACTTTAAGGGAACTAAATGAAATGATGGTGGTGATTCTTAGCTAAAAATACCTGGTGCATGCTATCCAAGAAATCTAACAAAAACATTAAACATGTCCCAGGAACCAAAATTTATAGTGCAGGAAAGGCTTAGTGACTTCATTGCTCGGATTACCAGTTGGATATCAGTTTCATCAGCAGCAACCTTCAATTTCCTGTTTTGCTTTTTGTAGAATTACTGTTTTCTTTGTTTCTTTCTGCTAATGCTTTCACAACCCATATTGCAACAACTACACTAAGATGATTAGATACAGGAGTTTTCTATGGCAGACTAAAGACCATGTTTGTTTTATGATATTTATATTTAAAGACCATGCTTATTTTATGATATTTTAATAATAAAGAAAGAAAATCAGGACCTGAATATATATAAAATACAAATAGTGCTTTTATACTTTTTTTTTTTTTTTACTATTGGAAAAAGTATGATTCATGGCAATATGTGTATTAGTACTCTGTAACCATTGCTGATTTGTGTTCTGCTTTGGAACTGTTCCTTCCTACTAAGTGCCACTAGATCTCTGGCATTTCATAATAATGTTATATGTTTCTAGTTTTTACAGAAATTTGTTTACCTCTTCTGTCCTTACCTGTATGAATCAGACACTCTTTGTGCTTAAAAACTTTCCTATTAATCTTGCCTGTTGCCTGGTCTTGCAAAAGCCCAACCCATTATGTTGTTTCACTGCCCTGTGAACCCCCCTTACTGCAGACTGAATTTATTTTTTCAAGGATAAATATATTTTGTTATTATTCTCGATCATTCTGAGAGACTCTAGCATTTCCTTCTAATGTAGACCTTCAAACCTTACTGACAAATCTCACAGCTCCTCTCACATTGTAACATCCTCAGGAGGTTCCTGAGCAGGTTTGGTAATACCTGGAGCTTCATAGAACCACAGAAATTTAGAGGTGGGAAGTGACCTCCAAAGATAATCGAGTCCAACCACCCTGCCAAAGCAGAATCCCCTATGGTAGTTGGCACAGGAATGCATCCAGGTGGGTTTTGAAAGTCTACGGAGAAGACGACTCCACAACCTCTCTGGGCAGCCTTTTCCAAGGTTCTGTCACCCTCACTGTAAAGAAGTTCCTCCTCATGTTTAAGTGAAATCTTCTATGTTCCAATTTGTAGTTATTGCTCCTGACTTATGCTGTGGACCACCACAGATTGTCCACCCAGACTTCTAAGGGTCACTGCCAGTGATGTTTGGACTGGCCAGGAAGGGACTTATATATAGGATTGGTGCACCAGTTCTGTGTATCTCACAGCTTCAAGGTAAGACAGTAGTTCTGTTACTGAATTTTAATCTAACTTTTCAAAGCACACTGAACTCCCTCCAAGTGACTAAAATCACACCTATGAGATCTCTGTTGTGAAGGAAGGTGACAGCATGACGGTGTGAAGTTATTAGATAACACATATTCACCAAGTGTGCATATTCACAGTGCCAAGGAAATAACCATTATTTCAATTTCAAATAGGAGGCTAATGGAAGTAGAATTGGTTACTGAAGCAGTATAAGCCTGACTTAAACAAAACAAAATTTTCAGATACCTTTAATATTTGATTAGCAATTTTAGAAATGCTTCATTATAAAATACGCTGAGAAGCAAAACCAATATCAAAGCATGAAATAAATTCAGCTTCATTACTTTTTAAAAGAAATTATGAAGATGCAGTAGATTTATGAATGTAAAAACCTGCAGAAAATTTCTCTTTTTCTCTTGCAAACATCAAATTCTCCTGGTTGAAAAGTAAACATTAGCTAATGGATATTCAAACTAAATAATCATTGTGCGAGTAATTCTTTCCTATTTGCAAGATCTGACTTGTTGTCTACTTAAGCAGTCAAAATGCAGTTTTGAGGCTATCTTCTGCTTCTTTTCCTTGAAGAACAATGCAGTAGTATTCAGCAAATATTCCCCTCTGGTGCAGGTGAAGTTTAGTTCACAAGCCCATGTATATACATAAAACTTCCACATTCATCAGTTTGGTAGACCAGACTACTCTTTTGGACATATAAAACTCTGGCCAGTGTCAATAGATTTTGAGAAGTCAAATTAATGTCAGTGCAAATGCTTCTTCCACATCTCTGCTGTTGTGAAAAGACAGGCTTCCTAGTGGGCATTTTGCAGGCAATCCTGCCAGTTGGGTCAGTATTCGAAAATAGCAGCAGTCTTTGAAAATATGTCACCTAGCATCCCTAAAACGTACATCTCTGCAGCTTTTATTGCCACTACAGAAAAAAAAAATAGTAAAAGAGGTAAGAGAAATTGTATGCATATATATGTCCACATTTCCCCCTGTTTTCCCTTACTCAAACATACTTCTACACCTGTCTCTCATGTGAATGTGGCAGCTGGTACCTGTATTTATGTAAGGAAAGACCTTAGTTACCAACCATGCCAATATGGATGATGTTAGCCTGTATGACAAAAAAAGTGATTAGAAATTATCTGCTCTGCATAAGAGGTCTTCCCTTCTTCCCTTCCCTTCCCTTCCCTTCCCTTCCCTTCCCTTCCCTTCCCTTCCTT
>VWZI01009681.1:66259-101542 GCA_013396835.1 Psilopogon haemacephalus
CCTTCCCTTCCCTTCCCTCTGAAGTCTTGTGATAAACTATTGGCCTGCAGTGTGTTTAAACCAAGGAAGGGATTCTGACACCATTCTTAGGATTATCCTGTTATGATACTAGAGATTTTTATATTTGCAGTAACACTGTGACTTTAACAATGTTTTGTTTGTCTAAACAAAATAAAGTTTAATTTATGGAATAGTCTAAGTATATTGTAAAATTGTCTATCATAAAAACGGACCTAAGTACGTGGCTATAAACAGGTACGATGGTAAGTAGTTTTGAGTTATAAATGATGTCTCTGACAATCAGCTCTTAAAAGCTTTTTCCATAAAGAAATTGTGAGATTTTAGGGACAAAAAAACTACTGTCTGGGCTTTTCTGGGTAGTTCTTTTCATCTGTGTTCTGGGCAGTTCTCTGAATCCAAATTAAGATTAGTAAAGAAATCATATGGCATGGTAACCTTAAGTTTCTGAGCCTCTGTACAGAAAAAAAAAAAACAACAAACCAAACAAACCCAAGCTTGCCTACAAACCACATTTTATGCCCAGCGGATATCTGTGATTTCTGCTGTCTGCTCTGATAAGCAAAGTCTATGGGTTGTGTATGTGGTTTTTCAGCTTCAGTCTTTCATCAAGAATAAGATTAATGCTAAGAAGTGAAAAATTTGTATTCACGGCTTGGCACTCACTTATTTTTCTTTATGCTTCACGTGTTTACTAAGTGGTACCTACTTAATTCCAGATAATCTATTTTCCTGAACCCTTTGGTGAGTTTGAAGCATCCAGTGTTAATGCGCAGCCAGTGGGGGAGAAAGAAAATGTGGTTCTGGTGCGGAATCAGAATCCCCAGTGATTACAGGGTTGTGAAACTCATGTTCAGTGCAAGCCACTGATGGGAGACTGTTCCTTAGGCAGCGCTGAATCGCCCTCAGAAGCCTACCTTTTACTTACTAGGCAAAGGCAAATAAAATCATATGCCCCTCTACTATGTAAGTGCACCACATGTGCACAGGTCTTTCACAGGCTTTAAATTTTCCAACTATGAGTGGAAGAGGAGATGCTAAAATGGCCACACTGAGATTTCCATGAGGTACCAAATACCTCACGAAAAAAGCTTGCTTGCCTGTTCAAATGATTTGAAACCAGATCAGTGTGTTGAAACACTGCTTTTAGTATGCACTAGCCCACCCGTTTATTCTGTCAAATCTGTCTATGGCCTTAGACCTTCTCCCCCAGTCCTGGGTTTTCGGTGGAAAGGCAACTGCTCCCCTCAGCTTGATTGGAAAGAAAACTATTCCCTTTTTCATGTACTGAAAGCATGGACACGCTGAGACATGTATGTGGTCTTACCTTCACATTGCTTCTAGGATCACCACTGCAACATAGTCTCTTTTGGTCTTTAACTGTATTTTATATCAACAGGTGCCTTTTCAGTGGAGCAGCAATTCAGCTAGCACTCACCTCCCATCATGGCACACGTCTGCAGACCTGTAGCTGCTTATGCCAAGCCACATTTGTCCTACTCACTGTACATTCAGATTGCATTTCTGGTAGGACTTACTACTGAAGAAACGGGTCAAGCACTCAGGAATTTTTTGACAAAGGCTTCTTTAAAGCAGCCCTATCAATCTATTGTGTACTGTATTTCACTCACACGTTATGAAATAAGACTAGGGAAAATGTTCATCTGCAAAAAAATTCCCCAAAGAGAGTCATGTCAAGACCACTAGTCTTTGCATATTGTTATGAATGAAACTCGAAGTTTCAAGTGTCAGCCCTCAAAAGAAATCACTTGGGATTTCCACTGATTTCCACCCCCCCTTCTCAGCTTCAAAGTAACTGCCTGAGAAGTACGTCTATTTATATGTTAAGGTATAATGCGCACACACACACAAAGAACAGCAACTGCTGCTCTTGAGGCAGTGAATGACCAAAAAATTGGCTGTGGTTCAGAGAATACTCCACGTTTTGGAGATCGTTGTGAACAGACGGGGATTACATTTTACATGAGTGGTGATGAGGATACTTCTACTGACATGTGGGGGCTGAAGGTTTTCTTGCCAATGAGGCTGAGCCACATAATTCATCTTCCTCCCTGAGAAAGGAGCACATCGGCTACAGAGACTCTCTATTTACACAGGGAGGACTATGTGGTGCACAAATGGAGTGCAGCTATATGTTGAATCCAGCATGACAGATTACTAAACCTGATTTTCTCCTTGTTAATTATTTAGCATTTCTTACCTTTTGCAGCTGGGACTGGCATCACTACAGAGCAACTTTGCTAGCTTGTCATTAAGCACATATAGGAGAAAATCAAGCCCAGCAGATGTATAAACACATTAGGTTATAAGCAGCATTAGGTTATAAGCAGTCCTATACACAGGTTTGTCTTAATTTTTTTTATTATCACTCCAAAATATTGATTTTAAAAAAAAAAATACTTCTAATAGACGGTGAATATATCTTTGTGGGCCACAGAGCACTCAGATAAGTATGGGAAGAGAAAGAGAGTCAAATACCTCAACAAAAATTCATTATCTCTAGTTAATAAATACAAGTTTATGGTGAATGGTTACTTTTAAGTACATTATAGAATCATAGAATGGTTTAGGTTAGAAGAGACCTCAAAGATCATCCAGCTCCAACCCCCTGCCATAGGCAGGGACACCTCCCACTAGATCAGGTAACTCAAGGCCTCATCCAACCTGGCCTTGAACACATCCAGGGAGGGAGCAGCCACAACCTCCCTAGGCAACCCGTTCCAGTGTCTCACCACCCTCATTGTAAAGAACTTCCTCCTGACATCCCATTTAAATCTCCCCTCTGCCAGTTTAAACCCATTACCCCTCATTCCGTCATAACAAGACCTTGTGAATAGTCCCTCCCCAGCCCTCCTCTAGGCCCCCTTCAGATACTGGAAGGCTACTATAAGGTCTCCTCGAAGTCTTCTCTTTTCCAGGCTGAAAAGCCTCAACTCTCTCAGCCTGTCCTCATAGCAGAGTATGTGTAGGGTTATCTAGTAAATTGAAATATGGAAAATTTCACTTCTGTATGGCATTTGTTACATTTTCTCTTTTTAGAAAATTTATTGAAAGGTATCTGTTTGTAGTATGTTGTTTTTGCCGAGTACAGATTGAATGGATTAGACTTATTTCAATTTTACATCAGTGTATTTCTTTTTAAGTGATCGGCACTATTCTTGTTTCTCACCCCTGTAGTGCAATACTTAATGAAGCTGGCAAACAGTTAAAAGACCTTGGTAAGCATGTTTCAGCTTCTGTCAGAGTCACTGTACCATCAGGTAGGTTTAAGTTTTGGAACCTTCCCCTGACTCATGCAAGCCATGATGGGACTTATGTTAGGTACGCTCATGAGCAATTTCTATACTGAAATTTCTAGACTGAACCTAGACACTTGTGCCAAACAATAAAAAAATTGAGATTAGCAGGCTTTAAAATTGTTGTCTTCCACTCCAACCAGGCAATTTCTGATCTTTGGGTTTGAGTAAGATAATGAGTGATAGAACTGATACAATGAGCCTCATACTCATGATATTTCCAGAATGGCCAAACAGTAAATCCCATTAGGCTGGTAGTATCCCAGCATACTTGTAATGATCTGAATAAACATAATTAATTTGCTGGGATTCACTCATCAGCTGGGCTGACTGTGATCTGGTATTCATGGTGCAAATGCAGGCGTGGATGCTTAATGATCTTGTAATCTTCAGTTCTGAGATTTTTGGCTCAAATGAACCTAAAATTTGAAAACCAGAAACTCAAAGACCAGAAACTCAGCTATTATCTTGTTTTGTTTGAGTTTCCATTTCAGATAATGATGTAACTCATACTTGCTTGAACGATAACCTATGCTCACCAAAAACTTGCTGAACTTAGCTCAGACACAGAGGTCAGGAGCCGCAGCATCATGGTTTCAATAGGAGCAATAGGATTCAGTGCCATGGTATTAAGCACTATAAACAAAGCAATCCCTATTAAAAAAATAAAATCAAAATACTGCTAAACTTCTATGGCACAAAGCTACAAGAACTCTGCTCAGGAAGCACAGAAGACTTGAACTATTTTCTAAGACAGTGAGCACATTTTGGGAATAGAGTTGCACGTGTGGAACATTTCCTTTGGCTCTGATAGCCGGGTTTTAAAAGGAGTGAGATTCATTTAATATACTCTGTGAAAAAGGAAGGACTCATCTGTAACATAAGGACATGCCTGCACTGAAAACTGGCAGGAGATTTGGTGCAGCTGCTTCTGAAGCAAAAAAGACCACGTGGTAATTCAGTGGTGGAAAAAAGGGACTTTGGTACATAAACTGACAGAATAGCATCAAAAGAACAACTGGTATTGACTAAGAACCCACAATGCTGCAAGCATATAGCTTGATATGTATGCAGGCTGAAATCAAGGATTGTGTAGTCTATGAGATTAAAATCCACACCTAGCTGAGGCTACAACACTGCTGATCACCACAGCATAAACTTTTAGTAGAAGATGGTTAGTCACTCAAGAGGGTCTAATAAAGGACATACAAGATCTAGAAAAGAAACAAGTGTCACTGTTCTTGCTGCCCCTGCTTTAGGCATAAAAGGGTTAGCTCAATCCATGTAGACTACAGAATCTGCTGCAGACTTCAGAACCATGCCTTCTATCTACGGTCTGGCTCCATGTCCTTTAATATAATCCCACTTCTTCACTTCCTGCCTCGTTAAAGTTTCTTGGTGGAAACCTGAAGTACCATTGCCAAAACATCTGCATCACTCTGTAGTTTTTAATCATTCGTATTTCACCCCTGTTTTTCTTTGCTAGAAACCACGGCTTCTCCAACTTGGGGATTCCTTTTGACACTGTAATAACAAACCACATTTTGCTCATCACTTTCTCCCAATGGGGGTATCATGTGCTATACTTCTATCTCCTGCGTGCTGGAAACACTCTGCTCAAGATTCAGAACTCACAGCTCTAACACATGCTTCTTATCTGCGTCACACTGGGTGGACAAAAGCTTACAAGGAAAGAGAGATACAATCTTTTTCTTTCCCCCCTTCCCCCCTTCCCCCATCCTGCCATTTTCTCTATCTTCAGATGTTACCTCTCTCTTCTTTCAGTCCATGTAATAGTAAGTAGAAGAAAGGGAGGTAGTGGCTTAGAACTGCTGTTCTAAAAATCAGGTGTCTCTGAAAGAAAGCCCAAGCTTTTAAAGGATTTGCTGATTTTCTCCATCAATTGTACTGATCACAGAATCACAGTACATCAGGGGCTGGAAGGGACCTCAAAAGATCATCCAGTCCAACCCCTGCTGCCAGAGCAGGATCACCTATAACAGATCACAGAGGAATTGTCAGGCAGGTTTTGAACATCTCCAGAGAGAGAGATGCCACAGCCACCCTGGGCAGTCTGTTTCAGTATTCTGTCACCCTCACGGGGGAAAAAAGTTCCTCCTCATGCTTACATGAAACTTCCTATCCTTCAATTTCCACCCATTGCCCCTTGTCCTGTCGTTGAGTATCAACCAGAAGAGCCTGGCTCCATCCTCCTGGCACTCATCCTTTACATATTTATAAATGTTGATGAGGTCACCTCTCAGTCTCCTCTTTTCCAAGCTGCACAGCCCCAGCTCTCTCAGGTTCTCCTTGTAAGAGAGATGTTCCATTCCCTTCATCACCTTTGGGGCTCTGTGATGTACTCCCTCAAGCAGTTCTATGTCCCTCTTGAAGTGTGTGGGGGGGGGCCCAGAACTGGACACAGTACTCCAGATGTGGCCTCACCAGGGCAGAATAGAGGGGCAGGAGAAACTCTCTCGACCTACTAGCCACACCCCTTTTACTACACCCCAGAATGGCATTGACCCTCCTGACCACAAGAGCACATTGCTGGCTCATGGTCAGCCCCCCAGCAACTTGGACTCCCAGATCCTTTCCTCCTTCACTGCCTTCCAACAGGTCAGTCCCCAACCTATACTGATACCTGGGGTTGTTCTTTCCCAGGTGCAAGACTCTACATTTGCCCTTGTTGAATTTAATTAAATTTCTTCCTAACCAACCCTCCATCCTGGCCAAGTCTTGCTGAATGGCAGCACAGCCTTCTGGTGTGGCAGCAACTCCACCCAGTTTGGTGTCATCAGCAAACTTGCTGACAGTGCACTCTGTGCCCTCATCCAGGTCATTTATGAATATATTGAACAGAACTGGTCCCAGTACTGACCCATGTGGGACCCCACTAGTTACAGGCCTCTAACTAGACTCCATCTCATTGACCACAACTCTCTGACTCCTTTCCTTCAAGCAGTTTCCCAATCCACCTCACTACCTGATCACCCAGACCACACTGCCTCAGTTCAGCCAGAAGGATGCTGTGGGAGACAGTGTCAAATGCTTTACTGAAATCAAGATAAATCACATCCACTGCTCTACCATCATAAATCCACCTGAGTATCATAAAAGGTTATCTGGTTGGTCAAACATGACTTCCTCTTGGTAAAACCATGTTGACTGCTCCTAATGACTTCCTTGCCCTTGATATGCCTTAGGACAGCACCAGGTATAAGTTGCTCCATCGCCTTTCCTGGGATGGAGGTGATGCCACTGAGCAAAATCTCAACACACATTAGAACCACCACAGCCATCAGACTGTAAGGCAAGCTAACTGCGAGTCAAGATCCCATTGAGTTCAACGAGGCTTTTGTGATTTCCAATGCACTATGAAAAAATGCCTTCAAATTACCCAAGAAGTATGTTAATAGCTGACTAATGCACAAGTTGGCAGGAATCATTGCTGCTTGAGCACGGCTCATTAATCCTGCCGTTCATTAAAAAAGTTCCAAGCTTTTTAATAAACAATTTTTATTTAAGAGGTAAAGAACAGTGGAGTGTACTTTTTGCTAGGCAAATGAGCTCCTGGTGAAAATACAACATGTCTTCGCATTTTGTGGCACGTAAAGCTGTTTTTCTTCCACCACTAGGTTTGGAAATGCACAGACTACTTTCCACTTCTATAAACTCTTGGGGCTAATTTTTTAATCTTCCTTTTCATCTTTGCAAGCTTTCTAAGCTGGGAGCCTCTTGTCACTGATCCCTGGACTGTTTCTGGGTGAGGTGGGCAGAGTTTCTTGCCAGTGAGGATCTGGTGGGGAGGGGGGCGGGGGGACAGCTGGGAAATAGAACTGGGAGTGGAAGACCTTCTTGATGACAGCTGGACAAGATGCTGTGTGCTGGTCTGCAGCACTACAAATACTACTTCAGATCTAGTTGTGGTTGTGTTTCCACACAAGAAAAGACCACTGGGGCCTCTTGTTTTCCTGGCCTCCTGGGAAAGATTTCACTCCAGCTTTGTGAAGTGGATGCCTAGGACAACTTTTATTCTGGGGCAATTGCCTTCATGTTCCTTTTAGCTTGTGGTTGTGGTCTGAATTGTTGTAGCTGAATAGATACCTTTGTCCTACCGTATTCTTCGAGATCCTTTCATTTGTACAACATGACTTATTCAATGTAGTGGTGAAAATGAAAGACAAATTTAATTATCACTAGTAGTTACAGAAACATGACTGGGTTTTAGCGATGTTTTGTCAATAAACACTAGAGTAGAACAATTTAACATCAGACGCTGCAAAGTCCCAATTGCACAGAACAAAGAGATAGGAAAAAACCCATCAAAACATGTCAGTTCAGTGTTACCACTAATATTTTATCTTCACACACATCTCAGTACAGACATATGATAACTTTTTTTTCAAGTAAATGCTCTCCATGGTTTCTACAATAATTTTATTTGCCTTTCAAAACAACCCAGCCTTCAGGATTTATTAATGCAGCAATTAGTATGCTGATCATGCCCAGCATGCTTAAATCTTTATTGGCTGTATGCGCCGCCGAAAGTTTTAGTTTTATTAAACCTGAGCCTCCTACATACTGCTGTTTAGTGTGTGTTACAAAACTAAGATCAGCTCCGAATGTAATGTAACCCACATGTTGGATTGCTTGCTTCAGTGACTTACAGAAATATTTCAGGTAGCAAGTATTTTCTTAGTACTCTGTTATAAAAATATGTCAGGCACACAATGTTTTCATTATATATCCCTTTTCTGTTACAGAAAAAGAATTTTGCACCAGACCCCTGTGATCGATTCTGAATTGTCATTTGCACTGTGTATCAAACTAATTATGTTTCACTGAAGATTTAGCAGTGAGATAGACAATAGGTTCAATTAAGGTACAATTATCTTCATCATAGATAGACAGGCAGATAGATAGAGTGCATATTGGTATCTGCAAAGTAAAATCTAGGCATAGATTGTAGATCATAGGTTTTATTCACATGAAGAAAGGAGTAAGAACAACTGAGAGGGTGTTGGGTTTTTTTTGTTTGTTTTTTTTTTGTTTGTTTGTTTGTTTCATTATGTTTTGTTTTGTTTTTCACAGCAAGTGCCAGAGGCTGTAGGAAATCTGCTGGGCATGATGATAGGTATAGTGATCTTTGCAGAATTGTCTTTCTTGCATATCCAGAAGGCAAAAATGTCAGCATGATGGAGCAGTCTCCTGAGAAGTTCTGGTCCAAGCCCCTCAAGGCAGCACTGTCGTGCCCACTGACTTGCAATAACCAAGTCTACTGCTACAAGAATAGTTCTTCCTCCCACCACTACATCCAGCTGCAGTGCTGGTGTTTAAACCATTCATAGGAAAGGGAAGAGCCAAAACCAATATGACTTGTAAAAATAATGGCTGCAGAAGAATGGCCAGCTAGTTAAAAATGTTTACTTCCTTACACCATAAAAAGATAAGGCAATTAGCCAAGTTTCAGATTTAATCTGTGACAATTTATACAATTAATCTGACTAATGAAGCTAGTGTAAGGAGACTTCTAACAATACATGAGTTGCCTCTTGTAGTTTTGGCTCCAGCAGATGAATGTTCCGGACTTCAGCTGCTGCTGCCATCTCCAGCCATAGGCAACCTTTCCTTCCCAAATTATTTTCTTCTGTAAAAATGGAAGAGAAAACAGGTTTGCTGCTGTGCTTACACCGATGGCTTCCTGGCACACTGATCTGGTACAACATGTGGGCACTCTGCTCTCTTCTGGCACCTCTGCTATGGCAAGGGTCTCCCACACGGGTTGTGCCAACTGTAACATCCTAAGGGCCCTGGTTAATGTCTTAAATTCCTGTGGCCTAATTTGCCCAAGACTCTAACAGACCCTGCCTTGAGTGCTCAGTTTAGGACATGAGAGCAGACAGAAAGCTCTGCATTTGTGGAGCATGAACAGTACAGACAGCCCAAGATTCACCCCATTATACCAACATGGGGAACCTGAAGTCCTGTAGATTAATCCCACCACTCTGTAGCTGAAATGCTGCACTTAAACATACTGCACTTACTCTGTTATAGTGAGATTTTCTCCAGAGAGTGTGGGGGGGGGAAGGTAACTTGTAGCTAGCCGCCAAATTTCTGCTCCATCAGCTGAATGCATTTGAAAGTCAACACACTTGGGCTTTGTGGGAGCTAATTCGAGCACTTAGGATTTAAGTGCGAATCCCCCCTCCTTTCCTCATAAATACACACATTTAAATGTGTTCACTTGAGTGTTTCAAGTCATCTTACATTCCATGGCATCCACAGAAAAAAAACCAAAACAGTCTAAAGTCAACAAAGCCCACAATGACATTGTAAAAAGGGATGCTATTGAGAATTAATTTTGTTTTCTATGTTATATCCACCACTGTTTGCACAATTGCTAGTTCTGAAAACAGAGTCTTAAAGTTAAACTGGATTTATCTTCTTTGTTAGTCATCATAAGCAAAAATACTGCTTTTCAGTCCTAATGGGGCCCTATTCAGGCTAAACAGGCTGTGAAAAAACCTGAAAGAGTTAAATTTTATGTAAAGCAAGTGGTTTGGGGTTTTAAGTATGTTTTTTTCCCCCTCAAAATTCACAATGATTAAAATAGTAGCAAGCAGACAGCATGAACAAAGTCCCAGAACTGCTAAAACCAATGGAAATTTGGCTATCAGCTAGAGCAGGATTTTACATGCTGTGTCTGGTCTTGCTTCAACATCATCCCTCAAGCCTACCAGATTTATTTCAGTAACATCTGTATTGAATCTGGGCCAGCTAGCTTACTTTTTTATCTTATAGAGCAAATGCACAACCTTTACTTACCACAGAATACGTAATTCATGTATCAGGGTTCTTTTCCTATCTTCCAACCCTCACACAGAGCAACAGGGCTGAAAATGACTTTGTGGATTTCCCAAAGCTGCAGAGGGTGACTAAATGAGCAAGAAGGTAAAACTAATCCTTCAAAATATGTGCTATCAACTAGAATCCCTTTCTTGCAGATCCAGTTCTTTGTGGTGGCTGCATGGTGGATACAGTCCTCAGATAATGCAGGGATGATGCCTGGAATTAAGCTGGGTGGCACCCACTTGGAGGTGCAATAACCAAGCCTGGGCATCCCAGGGATGGTGACTTGGTTCATAGCCCAGCATTGGATCAGCTTACTTGAGGTGCTTAGCAGAAGCAATGACACCAACACGGATGGGAAGCAGGAGGAGTACAGCAGGATGTGACTGGCAGGGTTCAAACCGTGAGTCTCCCGAGTTGTGTTGCTGTTACTGCTAGCAATTACTGTGTGAGGAGCAGGAACCCAACAAAATGGGCAGTGTTCTCAGTAAGGGGACACTGCCTTCTACAGCCCTACAGTAAAGGTTATGGCATTCTTCAGTTGCAGGTTTTGGGGACCCTGACAACCACAGGAATATAACCCTCTTCACTTCACCTCCCTGTATATTTAAATGGCCCACTCATCACCAACAGACTTGAACACCTTCCTCTCTACCTACCTGTTCCTTCTCTCTCTGCCACCTCCCCTCAATACAAGGGACTCCAGCTCCACCTGTGTACACAGTTGTATAATTTTTCCCAGGTTAAACATCCCAGTGTTTTGCATCTCTTCCTGACATTCCCAGTACTGAGCACTGGCAGAGATGATACTGGGGCAGCTAATGATTATTCTCTCAGACATTTTATTAGATACTTCTGAACATAATACTGAGATGACACTTCTAAGCCCAGCACTCTGCTGCTTTTAATATCTTGACTCATACAGTCCAAACAAGTTTAGTATTAAGATAAATTAATAATAATTTTAAAATAATCATAGAGATATTGCCACAAACCCATCTGTTCAAACAGCAAGAGAGGAAATCCTGCATTTAAATAATAAAGTATTACCACAGCCTGGCATTACCAGTCAGGCCTGCCTGCTGCAGCAGGCAGGTCTATTGTTAGATAATTTTCTTTCAATAAACAAAGACATACTTTCAAAATTTTGTTTGGTAGCTTTTGTGAGTGATCTGAGTCACATTCACTGGTTTATCCAGTTTGTGCTTAGTTTCTTTCAGGTAGAGGCCAAGTGAGAAACAGAATCATGCCACACTCTTACTCTGTTCAGTGTGGCTTTTGTCTAAGAAAAACAATTCTCCACCCTTTTCAGTGAGCACTGAAATTTAAAGTTGTTATCTTTGCATCTCTCGTCAAACTTTCATTGTACATTTGTATGGAAGCTGAACTGAAAGAGTACTTCTTCAAAGAGATGTTACCGACAAGCCAGTGTTGTCTGCAGCTCAAAGCCAGAGACTTTGTTTTATTTTTCAATTACCGTGCAGAACCACACATGCTCTCCTCGTTTATAAAAACAAGCTGATGAATAAAAGAGGAGGCGAAAATACATTGACAGCTTTAGGGTACTCAACATACTTGACCGCTCTTGCAGGAGGATGCAGCGTAAGTCCTGCTTAATAACAGTGAAACAAGTTCCTTGCTGGAGTGACCCACTCAGCTGAGTTAAGCCTCTCTTACCTTTGTCAGCACTGGGAAAATAATTCACATAAAGGGGTGTGTGGCTTTAAAATAGCATAGCTAGGCTGCTCCCTGTGTGTACACCACTGGGTCTGCCTGGGCTTGGAAGCAAATGGCTGAGTCTGAGGCAGAGGTGAATGGGACTGTGCAGCATCTGCAGGATGACAGCTTGGCAGGACTGACCTCAGCAGCAGGAACCTCCTCCAGTAATTTCTGTTACCGTTTGGGAGCTTTGGGCCCTCACACAGAGCTGTCTGAAGAGCACCATTCACCCTTCACCACCAAGTGAGAAAGGAGAGGGTGTCTGACCTCTGCCTCTGGCATCACATGCCTGTCAGTGGCAGAAAGCAGGCAGGAATCTTGCTACCCCTCAGTGACAGGCAACCATCACCCTGCACTTCTGGCTTGTCCTTTCAGTAGAGGCTACAGGAGCACATCCTGCTGTATGTTTTAGTCTGGCCTACTCCAAAACGTTGGCTAAATTATAAGCATTAATTCTCTCTCTCTCTTTTTTTTTTCCCTTTTTTTTTTTTTTAAGGAAAATGAAAATGTTTTAAGTGTTTTTATCTGATGTATGTGATATTTCTTTTTTGTCCTGCTGAGGAGGATTTGAAATCACAACAATACTAAAACACTCTCCAAGCTTTAAATACCACAGGGGATTTATTCAACACCCAGATGTGTTAATGGATGAGTTTAAGCCCATGCCTAAATGTGTTGCTGAACTGAGGCCTAACTCAGCATATTTTCATTTTATTTTAATGAAATTTCTTTAAATAGCCATGCAAACTTGAACTTGATGAAACTTAGAGTCACTGGAGAAACATCTATGGGAATTTTTTCCTTAATTAAAATCCAAACTTCTAATTTTTAATCTACAGATAATGCTCAAGATTTTTCCACTGTGAATTTGGTGTGGTATAGAATTTCAGGTATGGGGAAAAGAAGGAGAGGGAAAAGGTTGGGCAGGCATCTGGAACTTGTAGGGAAATACAACAGAGGCAAGGGAAGCCAGAAGGATGCATAACAAATGTTATCAAAAGATATCAACAATGATTCAAAGACAGCTCCTGGGAAAAACAATTGTTTCAGTGCTTCACACTGAAATTTCAGAACAGCTTCAGACTGGGGATTTTTAACACAAACTGTCCCTGGAAACGGAAGTTTTCTCTAGTGAGCAGCTGGAAAGAAATTCAGTTGACTTCTGTGAGATGTCGAGTTTGAAATGCTGGCTTTGTTTTAACATCTTGCAGGCTCCGCCTGGCTAGTTCCCCACTTCTGCTCTCCTGCCTGAACTGGAGCCCAACAAAGCAAACTCTTAACAACTGTAACTCAAAGCCTCCTGCGCGTTTCTCAAACCGCTATTGTGCTCCTCCAAGCAATCAGCTTCTTACTGCCCAAAGCTGCGAATGCTGAAGTAGATGTGAGGTAGAATTCGATTGCCAATCTACAAGGGGTTGATGAGGTGGTGCAGGTTTCTGCACGTCTGAAAAGAGTCAGAGTGAAGAGTTCCCATCTGTATACTGGGGAAACACTCCTGTCCCAGATGAAAGAGAAAATGACAAGTGAAATCTCAAATGAGGACAGTACACTGCCAATACCTGACATACTTATATGTAAGTATTTCATAGCTTTTGAAAGTGCACCAACTGCCACATTCCTGGTTGCAGTGAGATGCTACTTACAGGAAGTAACCCTCCTCTCCATCACTCACCTTGGATGATGCAGCAGGGAAAAAGGTATCTGCCTTTGCAGATTTTATTGCTGCATTTCCCCTGCCATCTATTGGGAGCATCTCTGACCACTGTAGTTTGCCACTGGCCATATTTTTTTGGTGTTAGCAGAGCCTTGTGGCAGCAAGTGATAGCAAAACCCATGCATGACCTCTGTTTAATACTTCAACAGAATTGCTGAATGGTTGAGCCTAGGCCTGTAAGCACATTTTAAGGGGTTAATATACACAGAAAAGACAAGAGTTTGTGGTTAGAGGTGTTTTGAGGTAGGCTGCTGCTTGCCACTTCACAAAATCCTCGTGCTGCCTTTTTCAAAGCTTGATGGTGGAGCTGTCATCAACCACAAAAGCCAGCTGAAGTTCTCTGGCACTGAGGATATGTTTACATGCATGATTTTCCTATACTCAGGAAATTTGGTGAGGGGAATTATGCATGCCTGTACCAAACATGATTGATGCTGTTCTGGGGGTGGCAATCACACCCAGGACCCCATCAGCAGGAGGTACCCTGGTTTTAAGGCTGGTGCCTCTGAGCTCAGAAAGTCCTTCCTTCTGAAAGGTGAGAGGTGTACTTACCAATCACGAGGATGTGTGAGGATTAGCTCTCTGTAAAAACAGACAGCTCCTCTGTGGATCACAATTTATATTGTGTGAGAGAGACCTCGCCCAGGGCTGGGTATCACTGACTTTAGCGTTGTGCAAACACACAGGCTGACAGACGGTCTGTGACAAAGAGCTTCTGGCCTGAAAACGCTGGGGCAGGTGATGCAGACAAACATGCAGATGGGAGAAGGGGAGGAGGAAGGTGATGGATGGAAACACAAAAGTAGCAGGATATATTGTTTTGCTTAATAGCTGCCAATAGCGGGGTGGCTATAGCTAGGGTTATTTTGCTGGAAAAAAAAAAAAAAGCCTGTGAACTCTGAAAAAAATAAAAGCAAAATGCTCTAATTGTAATACCAGAAGTCAGAGATATACTTGCTACATATTTATAAAAGAAAATAACATTGAAAGCTGATTTAAAATAACATTTTAACCTAAAGCAGACTTTAAAAACAAACAAAAAAACCACCAAAAAACCACCTCCCAAAAACCCCAAAACAAAACCAAAAATAAAAATTCATGTGGACTTCAGTAAATCATGGCAACTTGCCCTGTTCTCTTCTGTCTCCTGGTGGGTGAGCAGAAACTCTGATGACAAAGATCAAACTGTTTGTGATAGGGCAGAAAATCCCTTGTAGAAACATCTTCATCCTTCACTGAGTGTATAGATGTCTGTTCTTTATGTTTTTGGACAGGAAGTGTCCTGGAGCCAAATGAAGCCAGAGAAGAAACTGGCCTCTCTATGCACCACTGTGGGCCAGGATTTTTCCAGCAGAAAATACCAACAGGGCTCAGCATAGAACTGCCAACTCCCACCATCTTAGGGGCAGCCATGGATACTGTGTCTTTCAAAGCAAGTTTGCATCGAAGAGGAAAGCTGAATTATGGAAGAGGGCAGCCTTACAGAGCACATACTCTAAGGGATCTTCAAGCTTTATGGTGTCTTTCTCTATGAATCCCTATGATCCATGTAGCTGGAAGGACAGATCCAAGACCTGAACAGTTCATTTCTAGTCCGTGTAGGGGGAGATGTCAAGTGAGAAACTGAGCATTGAATAGGTCAACTTGGAAAGCTTCTTGTGAGAAACAGCAGTGTAACCAATAATTGAGTGATGTGTTACAGTTAAAATAATATAATTATTGCCTCTCTTCTTTCATCTTACCACTTATTAATCTTTTCTTTCTTCAGTCTGGTTCAGTCTGGTTCTCTTCTTATGTAGGAAATGAGTATCAGGAAGGGCAACATTGAATTCAGTTATTCGTCTGGACTCCAAGCAATAAATGCTGTGCTTGATAATTTCCCATTCAATGAATTTCTGTGCAGAAAGAAGTAATATCTTTCATCTCCTGAAAAAAGTACTTGAATTAATCATTCATTCATCTTAATTGGTTTAAAAAAAAAAAAATCTTTCCAGAAAAGAGCTTACTTACCAAAATATTTCTTTTACTTCTTACCTGTGATCACTACTTACATTTAATGTGACAGCTAATTCCCCATGCCTGATAATTTATGTCCAGTCAAGTTGCTTTTACAGTCAAAAGAAAGATTTCTATTGAGTCCAGAGAGAAAAGGCACTGGGCCCCTAAATTTACTGGTAAGGACCCTGGTCAAATGGCTGCAGAAATAGAGTTAAAGAGATGGGACATACAGAAAATTAGGGAGAGTAAGTGAGTGGGGGATGGAGAGAAATTTTCAGAGGTGTTTTTGTGGGAGTCAACAGCAATACTCACACTAGCTCCACCTGCAAGAACATGCCTTTAAGCAGTTGAACTGAGCCCTGCCTTGGCACAGAATCAAGCCTCACAGACCTCCATCCAAGCCTCCCATCCTATTCTCTGCTAAGCATAATCTGACAGCAGGTGAGATCCTGGTGTTAACAGTCCACTTCCCCTGCCTTTCTATCTCCATGACATCTCACAAGTCCTCCCAGCAGTCTTTGTAAGCAGAAGAAATAAAAGCACAGGGATTTTATTTTTTTCTTTAGATGGAATAATTTTAAAATAACAGGTACTTAAAATAAACCAAAGACTACAGTTGAGTGTAAAACTGCTACCTGTAAGCATTTTCTTCGCTATGTAAGTGAATCTGACTATGCAGAGCTGGTAAAACATTTTCCGCCTTTGCATTGTGAAAAGTGGAATATTGGGTGGGACTGCAGTTTTAAATCAAACCTAATTGTGAAGTGGGAGGAAGGAGGAAGACACGCAAGAAAAGGGAAAAGTGAAAAAAAACCAACCTGCCAGAATTGTTGACCTTGTACTGAACTGCTCAAATCACATTCACTCCAAATAGTTTCACAGCAATGCCCCCTGGGTGGTCTCGCTTCCAAAGACAGTGAGATCGCTGTCTGGTGCATTTTATTGTAGTAAGCTTGGGGAAATGAAATATATCTGGAGGTGGGAAGCTGCTTTTCTTGCAGCCATATCCACTGGGCTTTTAGGAGCGCTTGGGACCAGTCCTTGGGAGTTCTCAGTTTTGAACTGTGAAGGCAAAGGCCCTCCACTAATGCCAGGGGGTTAACTTCATGATTTCACACATTAGGGCAGTCTCCATAAAAGCAAACTCTCTTGCATAGGCCGGGGGGGGGCTATATGAGCTTGCATGTTGCGAGTCTTTTACAGGAGGGTTGGGTTGCATATCTTGCACATAATTCAAGAAGAAACGGAATCTAACTGATGTAGGCATGCAATTTCTGCTGCCTAAGGCCTATTGAAGTGCAAAACTGGAACATGGAAATCCCCGGGGGAACTTACACACTCATCTATGGTCCCCACTCATCTCGTAAGCGCTGCTCTTTTCCTTCTTGACGGAAAGCTGTTTCTGAAATGAAAGCCTGCATTCTGCAAAGCAAGTGTCACTGTCTCATGTATAGAGTTTTGCGTATAGAAATCCCACATTTTGGGCTCAGCTCTTCTACAAGCAGAAGTGCAAAGTGTTTTGGCAGAGTAAAAGAGTACCTAATAATGCTGTTCACTTAGTAGAAATATAGTCAGCTATGTCTCAAGTAAATTTTATTCCAGATATGCAATACACTGACTTCCAAAACAGGTGGTGGGATAAACCACAGCCCTGTTGTAACAGATTTATCACAGGCTTGTGGGTACATTGCCTCCCTTTTGCCGTCTTACACTCCAGATGTCTGAGAGCAAGTGAATTAACATTGTGAAAAAAGAAACAGCTATGTGATCTTGTCCAGTGTCCAAGAGTAGGAGGGACCGGCATTGGTCAGGTTGGAAAAGCTAATGGATTTTATGTCCAGCACTGCCTGGGCTTGAAGTCAGTTCTCATCCATCATACTGCAGGTTTCTTTCTTGAACAGGCTGAGGTAAAAACCTGCAGTGGTGGCAAATCAAAACAATCCAATTTACATTACCATAAAACTTCTGGCAGATTTTACAATAAAAATCTCTGTCGACTTTGGTTCAGTAACGTTTTACATCTTGCAAGCAGAGCTCTACAAAGAAGAGAAAGATCTCCTCTCTCATATACTTTTGAGGAACTGAGCAGGTTGGACTGCAAACCAGCAGTGCTATGTATGTGCTCTCACAAGTTTTGCACAAAGAAAAGAAATGTTTTCACTTGTCATCAAAGAAAACGAAAGCCAAAAGCTGCCTTTCTCCACCTCTATATCTCTGGGCTATGTGCTTATACGAACAGGGTGCTCCTTTTGGTGATACCCTATTTCTCACCTTCTCCTTTTGTTATCTTGATTTTTTTTCTCGCCCCTTCCTTTGGTCATTTCTGGCGTTTCCAGTCTCTCACTGCTCCTGGTCTTGGGGTATGGGTTGGCACTAGCCGGGGTGAGATGGATAAACTCTATGATTGCCAGGCCAGTGGTGGTCTGCCATAAATCCTAGTGTGTCAGATGCTGGCAGACACTCTCCTGCCACTGAACAGCCTTCCCATGCTGGCAAGTGAAATACGTTTGAGCCTGAGAAACAGTGAAAGAGGTGCCCTGACATAATTTCCAGCCTTGTGTTTGTCCAGCTGGCCAAAATGATAATTCAAAAGTGGGAATTTACCGCAATATTGCCTGCAGAGGTTAGGATACACTTAGGGCCACCATTTGGTTTCTTGATAGGATAAAACAAATGCGCATTTGTCGTCGTGGCTCCTGCTCTGAAGCAGGAGTGAGGTGAGGAATAAGAGACCGTGCCAGAGCCCCGCAGAGGCTCGATGTTAAACTCTCAGCTCGTTCAGACTTTCGGCATTGCACAGCCTCTTCATGGTGAAAACTTTCACATTTAAACCAGGAACCTTTTATCCAGAGAGCTAATTTCTTTTGTTTGAAATGCCCAAGAAGCCTTGCAGCCCCAGCATTTTCACAGGGTTCCCTCCAAGTTTTCACTTTGGTCTTAAGAAGATTTCACCTACAAGTGCTTTCCTTTTCTGATAGATCCAAACAAGACTCCCCACTTTCTATGAAGATTAATTTAGATTTTCTATTGCAGAGGCATCTATCCCCCAGCCACGTGATTCCCCTCCTTTTGAAAGCTAGGTAAAGCCTGTAAAGAGGCAGCTGTGTTTCAAGCTCTTTGAACAGTGTCTCTTATAGAAGAGGAGAATAGATAAGCCGTCTTGCAAACACTGTTAGTAGAGACCAGTAATCAGTGTAGAAGAAGTCTGCACTGGGAATGAATGTATCAATTTACCTCAGGCTGTGCACTTCAGAGCTGGGCTTTGCCCTGGATTGGGTGTGCTTTAAGCCTGGTCTGTAACTAAAATTAAACCACTTTGTTATGACAGGGGTTTGTTTCTAAATTACAGATTTCCCCCTTTGTATGGAAAGGCAGGCTGATGACGCTCTAAACCTGCCTTTTTGGGGGGTTTGCATCATGAATGCATACATTATGCACACGAGCACTCGTTGTTATGTGTGCACGTGTAAATATATCTATCTATACATAAACAAAACTAAATACAGCCCCAAACTTATCTCGTCCCCCATGCTGGATAGAAAACATTCAGTAAAAGTCACACACTAATTGCTCGTACGTTAATTATACGTTATGTAACAATGCATAGAGTTATTAATTTGCACATTTCCTACCAGCACTAAGGGATTTCTGGGAGATGTAAAATATTGTTTATCTGCATTGCAACAATATTTGCATCTCTCTGGTTTTCACTTCAGTGCTTGTCACTTTAACTCTGTTAGGTATAAAGCTAAAAGCAGAAGATTGAAAAGCACTTTCTGCTAATCTGACCCTGTGCAGACTGAGGTGAGATGAGCGCTTGTGGAAAGTAAACTGAGAAACATAAATTCCTGTGATTCTTGCAGAATTAGTGTTTCAGACACTAGCAGGGAACAAAGTCAAGTTGTCTGTAGCTGACTTTCAGAGAACAAGGATTTCACATCCTTGAGGAAGATATGCTCATCCAGTTCTGGGAGTGCATTGTGAGACACTGATAGTGGAACAACTCTGTGTATTTCTTGGTCCATGAAAGGAGGGAAAGCTGAAATACAGGATAAAAACGTTCTAGAAAATAATGGAGATCTCGTCTACTTGAAAGATGAATGATTCAAAACGAGTAGCCTGGGACTATTCAGTGAAGTCACTTCAGGTGAAGACCTCTGGAACTTTGGTATGGAGTAAGCTTTAAATTTCTTTAAATTAGAAGTACAAAAATAAGTAGCCCGGGTCTGTCCTAGTGAAAAGGAAAATGTTCATAAAGAAAATGTTCAGATTAAATGGATAAATTTTAAAAGTGCTTTACAAAATGAGAGTAGACTCAAATGGATGCAAGGATGGAGAGTAATAAGCTAAGAACTGTCTTCCGAATAGGAAAGTGTAAGTATAAAGTGAGAATTCCCAGGAGTCATGTTGAGGTTTGTTTTTTTTTTTTTAATGATCAAGTAGCAAAGGATTAATCCATAAAATCTATTTTAAAAAATCACACCCAATGAAAATAAATCAGGATTTAAAGACTGTACAATCAAGATTCAGATGGACTTGAATATCTTGTCTAATCTTCTGAGAAATGAGCTATTGTTGATAAGGAGAGTCCACACGGGACAATGACTGTAGAGCTGGAAATGACCATGGCATTGAAAATGAAATTGCAGTTCCAGCACACTGATTAAATGAAGATTTTGGGTCACAAAATGAGGGGGTTGTAATATTGGCATATGTACTTTATAAGAGGTGTCAGATCATGGCATCTTTGAGTTCATTGGCCTAATATTAACACACAGAAGAACAAACATTGAAAAAAATTTAAAAGGAAAGTGCAAGAAGATATAAAAATATGTGTCTGAAGGGGGGGATACAAGAAAGCTGCTGAGGGACTCTTTAGGATGTCAGGTAGTGATAGGACTAGGGGGAACGGAGCAAAACAAGAAGTCAGTAGATTCAGATTGGATGTTAGGAAGAACTTCACCATGAGGATGGTGAGACACTGGAACAGGTTGCCCAGGGATGTGGTGGAAGCCCCATCCCTGGAAATTTTTAAGGCCAGACTGGATGGGGCTCTGAACAACCTGATATACTGTGAGTTGTCCCTGCCCATGGCAGGGGGGTTGGAGCTGTATGATCCTTGAGGTCCTTTTGAACCCTGACAATTCTATGCCACAGAATTTTATTGAAGACATCATGTCAGATATCTTAAACTTTTTGACAACTGAATTTCTAAACACAATTTCTGTAAGCTATCAAACATGCTGACACAGGCAATCTTCAGAAAGTAGGAAAGATAGGGATGAATTCAAACAATGAAAGCAAATAAAGAATTTGTCAGAGAGGTACAATCCAGTTGTAATGAAAGCAGCTATCAAACCACAGGGAAACTACTAGGATGCAAAGATTAATCTAATATTAATGCAAATAACGATCTCACAGAAATTATGAACCTCACCAAAAAGTTAGTATGTACTGCCAATACATAGAAGGAGCAGAACAGTTAAGAAGAAATGGAGAAATAAAACTTATTACTAGTACACAACAAAATACAGAGCAAAACGCTGTATTTTGGCAGCAGTAAATACTAGTTTCTTTTTATTGAATACTGACATATAAAAAGTTGGTGCTGTTGCTGAGGAATTGAGAGAAAAAATATTTTAATATTATCCAAATGTCAGAATTTTGTAACAAAATCACACTCATGCTATGCCAAGTGACTAAAGCATCTTCTAAGAAATAGGCAGGTTGCTGGGAAAGATTTGACATATTTAGTTTCACAGCACTCCTCAGAACTAAGGAAATATTCCCAGCTTTCACAGCAGGACCCATAAGTTGTTCAGCAAATTCAGATTCTGTTGCTATGAACCTTAAAGGTCTGTGTTGTGATCCACTTGTGTGATGTAGACTAGATGGGTGCTTCAGATTTAAGAGCTACTAACAGCCATGTAACTGCCCATCACTATCTCTGCCATTTCAATGGGGAACTGCAGTAAGACTGTTATAAAAGAAAAGAGACTTTTTTATTTTCAAGTGTATGAAGTATAGGTTCATAGGATGGCTTGGCTTAGAAGGGACTGTGAAGATCATCTAATTCCAAACCTGCTGCCATTATCAGGGACACCTGCCACTAGACCAGGTTGCTCAAAGCCCTGTGCAATCTGGCCTTGAACACCTCCAGGGAGAGGGCATCCATGACCTCCCTGGACAACCTGTTCCAGTGTCTCATCACTCTAACTGTAAAGAATTTATTTCTAATATCTAGCCTAAATCTACTCTCCTAACACCATATACTACACAAAGGTTACAGAAAGTGAATTTGTGTCTAAGCCAATGAGGTGAGAAAATAAAGGTTTTCAAACAGAAATTAGGAAAAAAATGACCTGCCATCAAATCTACTACATCACTCAATTACCCTGTAGGTCAGCTGGACTGACCCACCCAAGTCAAGCAGAGAGAGATTATCCCAAAAGATCCAAGGTAGGTTTCTATCCTAAGTAGAAGTACAAAATGCAGCACAGTACAGTATGAAGGTATTGAGGCAGAAATTCCCCTATCTGAACAATTAAATTGAGCAGATTCCCCATATTATATGAAAGAATCTGCTCCTGTTGTGGATTGAAGAGATAACAAGTTATCAGAAAGGTCCCTGCTTCCAATGAATCTGTCTTTGCATTTCTGCAGCATTTTGTTAGATGAGGACACAGCTTAGGGATTCAAATGGTTTAGCAGATACAGGATCCTGACTGGGACCATCTCATCCCCATGAGATCTGAAGAACTCTACAGAAATGAACATAGACAGTTTGATACAGTTTGATCATTTGGGTTATAGAAGATCCTCTCCTGTTCCATGTTCCAGCACATAACAAAGATTTCTGATCTCAATTGTCTCAATCTTTTAGTCATACAGATGATGCACGATCATAATTTTTCCACTAAAAATGCTTCCATATTGTGGAATCCTTTGGGAGCTAAAAAATAAGCTCTGTAAATACTATTTTGTAGAGTCTGAAACAGACTTTGCTCTTAGTACTTTCCACATGCCAGATTAATCATTAATTATAACTAAAGAGCAGACTTGTGCAAATCTTGCAACTGAGTTCAAGAAGGATCATCAAGGCACATCAGAATTGTTCCTTTTCTGCTTCTGTTATGATAAAATTAAATTTACCACTGGTTTAAAGAGAAACATTTAGACTACTGGTTTCTCTTCTGAAAACTCTACCTTCTCCTCTGTGTGTTAGACCTGATTGCAATGTGTTATTCTAGACTGGGAAAGAGTTTAATGGCAGATAGCCTAAGAGTGTGCAGCCCTACCAATCCATAAATGTGTTTCAGCTGTCCTGATTAGTGCATTAATAACATATCTCGACAGGGACAGTTTTGATTCATGCCAAAGTAACTCCTCTTACACATCTTCAGAGTGATTAAAAGATTACACATTTTTTTAAATAACCATTTGAGAGCAATCTTTTTAATGGCTGTACTCAGCATAAGGATCATTTGTATTTACATTGTTGAAAATGTTAATTTAAAAGGTCCAGCACTTGATTTAATTGTTTCATTACAATAACTGTGATAGCGCAGCCTCTAAACTGCTCTCTTGCTCTCTCTTTCTCTCTTTTTCATCCCTCCCAGCACAAAACAAAGCAGAATGGGACAACTAGGAAATACGAAATATATGAAGTTGCAGGAATGGCCCCCCCAAAAAACAATGTTACAGGTTTTGTACAGAAATGTTTCCCCTTCGATATCTGCACTAAGCTCTCAGCTTACTGTGTCTGATCTGGAAAGATTCAAAAACGCACACTCGAAAAAATGTAATTTACCAAAATATAACAAAACTGTAAAAGTGAATGATGCGGAGATTTATTGCGAGACAAGAAACACCGAAAACGTTTGGCAAGCTTTTCAATTCAAGCGAAAAGGGAAGTGTTTTTGATAAGCCTGACGTTTACTCCTTTCACATTGCATCCCTTAAGGCAGAGCCCTAAACCAGCTGAAAACACAGAGTTTCTTCCAGAAGTTAAGTAACCTGAAATAAATGAAAAAGAAAAAGGTACTGTCAACCACAAGTAATTAAGAAGTGCTTTGGAAATAATGCTGATAAGAAATGTCACCAGTGAAATAAAGGAGGGCCTCAACTAGAAGACAGCATCATAGACATACGTGGTGAAAAAATTTGCAAATGACATCCCACTGCTAGAAGTCTGTGGAGACAATGGCCATTTTTATCCCACTGTGGTGGTTTTGCACCAAACATAATTTGAGATTTAGCCCCAGAGGAGTAAATAACTACACTTGCACAGAATCTGGAAGTTAAATGAAATTATTATTTACAAAAGTAGTAATGCAGCCTAAATACAAAAGTAAATTAAACATGAAAGGTAATAGACATATGCATATATGTAACCCAACAATAGCCCAGACCTTCCTGGATACCTCTCTGGACAAAGCCCAGACCCCCTTGGACAAAGCCCAGAAGATGTTGCCAGCTAACAAAATATTCTCTCTCCCTTCTCCCTGCCACTGCTCTTACCATAACCCAAATGAGGCAAGGAGGACAAGCAAGCAAAGCCAGAAGGAGAGAAAGGGGTGGGAGGAGTTTGGGGCGGTGGCGAAGGGGAGGGAGGGGGCAGAAGCAAGAGGAGAGAAAAGAACAAGTTGTGTTTCAGATTATATAGACGTTTTTACAGGCCAATGGAATGGGATAAAGATATCTCTTATGTTCTGTTCAGCCCCTTGGAGACGTCCACCCCTCTGAACTTTCTCAAATTATCTGGAAAACTTCCATTTACAATCATAATATTAATGTTCAACCTGTAACACCCACCAAAGGTTTACTCACTTCATCAGCATCCACCACTGCAAACTGAGAGTCCTACCTTGGTCACTTGAAGGGAATACCAGAGTGGGTCATGGACATACTCCAGTTTGTTATGAAAAGTGCAGTCTCCCAACTCAGGCTGAAACATCCTTTCTGCTAACTTAAAAGAACAGGTGTATTTATAAGGCCAAAACATTCTAACATAGAAAACCACAAAAAACCCCAAACAAGATCCTACTTGATTGTTCCAAATATTTTTTTCATTACTCAAGAAATCACTGAGTATAATGTAATTTTTTTAGCCGTCTTCAAAATGCCTGGAAGCACTTTTGAACTGTGGACTATATACTTCCAAGATCTTCCTTGTATGCTTGTGCTTCAAGTCACCTATAATATCACAGTGATGGCTATCTAAAATGACAAAATTCAAGGCTTTTACAGGTTATTTTTATCTTTCCCTTGCTTAACATGCGTTTGTCAAGGGCTGTTGCTAAAGAGTAATCAAAAAGTGAAACTAAAGTAATTTTCAGGTTTTCATGGATTGAGTTGAACCTGCTGCTGCTGCTGCTGGTCATAGCATGCCGCAGTTGTGCCAGCTTCAAAAATGGAAGTGCTAACTGGAACAGAGTATTATTGGGCTTGAAGTTCAGATTGCAACATGGGAGGCTTCCTGTTCTGCTTGCTGGTTCTGGGCCCTTGGGTGTTGGCTCTTTTCTGCAGGCATGTAAGTTGGAGAGATGCTGGATTGGGATTTCTGTTTTATGTTTTTTCCACCCCCTGAATTTTTCACTGTGCTTCTCTGCAAATAGGCTAAGCTAAGGCAATTGTACATTGTATTATTATTAAATCATTTAGATTATTAGCCAAGGTAATTATGGATGGTGATTATGATATCTCACGTTATATTGAACTCTTATCTCTCCATCTCAATCCTGAGTTTTGTATATTGCTCTTCCCCTCACTTCTTTGTTGGGGAAGCAGGCAGGTTAGTCCTTGTGCTAAACCATTACACAGGTTACTGTTATTCCTATTAGAATTTGCTTTATGAATTAAAACCTTTGACCTTTAACATTATTCTCCATGCACTCTGAAACTGCTAGAGGAGTGTACTGTAATTAGGTAGAACATTGTTTCTTTTAGACTGAAGAGGAAGCACTAGAGAAAAAAAAAGCATTTTAATATTAGAATGATGAAAATATCACTCATAGCATTATTGTTACTGTAGCATGTCAGCTAGACTCACTGGAAAAGGCAACTCTAAGATAAAGATACACAAAGCAGGTTTTTGTTATCATCACATGAAGTGGCACACTAACAGCTTAAACAGAAAACAATTTTGTGTGGCTGAATTAAATGACACAGTAAGTTTATTTCCACAAAAGCTATATTTACTAAGCAATTATCATTCATCCTTAATATGTTGATATTTGGAGAGTGAAATCACATAAATGATTATGTGTACTTTGGAGCAGCAACTGAATTCAAACAGCAGTGTCTATAATCACAGAAAGCACTGGGAAAGAAAATTCAGAAGTATAGAGATTTTACCACAGTTTCAAAGAAAGCCTCCTAGAAACCTGGAAGGGTTAAAAAACACACACACAAAAAAATACGTCATTTATTAAAATATAACATCTCTTGTATTTGTCCCATGATCCTGCCATTTATAAATTACTGTTTTCTCAGGGCTATGCTAGTTACATCACATTACAGCTTAAAGTCTCCTCTCCTATACTCCACTGAACCCATCCAAGGCTTCTTTTTTGTTTTTCCTTCTAAGAGTTTTTTTTGTACTGATTCTTGGTACTCCAGACATGACTCTGCCCTCTGTCCGAGGCTCTGGTGTTGACTCTCTGCAAGGTGCATCTCACAAGAGGTCAATATACATGTTAATATTAATACAGAGGCATGTAGTAGCAGTTTGAAGCACTTTTGCAAGATTACTGTGGTGGTTTAGCAATTATCTGCCCCTCCACACTTTGAAATAACCCAGGCTAGGATTCAGTCAGCTGGAATTTAAGGAATGTAGCTTTATATTTACAGCTATGCACAATATACAAGCAGATCTTTACAATGTATAACAGATATTTACAGATATATACAGTAAAAAGGTAATACAGAAACACCAAACCCCTCCCAGCAATTAAAATCCCTAAGAGGGGTTTCTAACCACTCCTACCACCTCCTCTCTTTCCCCAATCTTATCTCACCATCGGTTTCATGCAACAGATAGGCAAAGGTAGATCGGCCAGGGGGGTTAGCAGCAGGAAAGAAGTTAGTGAAATTATTCAGATTCAGCTATGAGAGGCAGGGAGAAAAAGAGCCATGCAAGAGCCACAGCCCAAAGTGGTGTGAAGCAGTCTCAAAACCATCTCACTTCTCTATGTTTGGGTTACAACATTTTATTTTTTCTTTCTCAGTAAAGCTATGAGTGAAGTAGCACCATCAGTATTTTCTTCTTCTCAGCCTATAGTCTAATTTCTCATTCAAATCCTCCAATTAGCTCAAACCAGCACAATTACCACTCCCCAAGTAACCATGATAAACAGACCTGCATGAGATCTGATTAACTGGCAATAAGCTACGTGTCTGAAGAGATAAAGAGCACTAAACTCAATGCAAGCACACCTGACAATGACAAAATTTATTCAGATGGAAAAATGCATTTGTTTGGTCTACTTGTGACTACTGCTTGTGTGTTAAATGCTATCTTCCTCATGCTCCATTTCTGGCTTTCTCTTTTTTTCTAAAATATCTTAAGCAAGACACACTTTCTTCTCCTGTGTTTGCCACTACTACTAGAAGAATCATGTAATATTTTGAATTGGAAGAGACCTTTAAAGGTTATCTAGTCCACCCCCACAGCAGTGAGGGGAGATATCTTTACCTAGGTCAGGCTGCTCAGAGTCCCCATCCAACCTGACCTTGAATGTTTCCAGGGATGGAACACCTACATCCTTTCTGAACAACCTGTTCCAGTGTTTTACCACCCTCACTGTTAAATTTCCATCTTTCAAGAGAAACTTGTTGCTGCCAACACTGCTGCAGATTAAAAAAAAAAAAAGCAGACTACACATAATTATCATACTGTGCTGGTTGATTAGGCTGGTTAATTATTTGCCTGTGGAAAATAATTTCCTATTTTCCTTTCTTTTATCACTCTCTACCAAGTACACTTCCAGCACAGCGAACCTGATAATTTCTGACTAGTGGAATCCAATGCAAACATAAAAATTGATAAGACAACTGAAGCGTAAAGTGCAGATCTTGTGCACCTTACTGATTAGATGCTAAACTAGGAAGGAAATGTGATGAAATAAAATACAAATAAAATTCTAATTTAATTTCTTAAGTCTATTCCAACAACACATATATGGCTGGTAGTCTAGGTACGCACTGTGTAAAAGGAAGCGTGTCCAGGACTCCTTTGATTTTAACAATTTTCCACATACATACCTCAAAGAAGCATCAACGGAGAAAGAAGATCAATGTTTTCATGTAAATTCATGACAGAGCCTATGTGAAATGGAGCTCACAATTTTCTTCAGTTTAAAGAGACTAAGAGTTTCAATAGAAATAAAAACTGATAAATTGTCCTACAAAGTTTCAGTCAGACATGGGAAATGCTATCAACTTTGCATTGAAACATTAAACCAGAAGAGAAGAATTAGTGCACAAATGCACAAATGGCTAAATGGATAACTGATTTATTAGAAAGTAATCCACATGACTGTTATAGTGTGGGAGTCCTGGCTGATCTCTTAGAATTACTTGAGACAACAAATGTGGATAAGGGAGACACATTTGCTACAGACTGCCTTGATCATCAAAATGTATTAAACAAGATTGGTCTGTGAGGTGGATTGAAAACTGGGTCCACAACAGAGTTCAGAGAGTTGTCTTCAATGGCACGGAATCAAGTTGGAAACCTGTAGCCAGTGGAGTTCTCCAGGGATCAGTAGTGGGTCCAATTTTCTTCAATATCTTTATCAATGACCTGGATGAGGGCATTGAGTGTACCCTCAGCAAGTTTGTTGATGATACAAGTCTGGGGTGGTGGCTGACAGCCTGTCAGGCTGTGCTGCCATCCAACGAGACCTGGACAGTCTGGAGAGCTGGGTTAAGGCAAACCTTATGAAGTTCAATAAGGACAAATGCAGGGTACTCCCTCTGGGAAGGAATAACAACAGGCACCGGTACAGGTTGGGGGCTGCCCTGCTGGAAAGCAGCTCTGTGGAGAAAAAGTACTGGTGGACAGCAATGTGCCCTTGTGGCCAAGAGAGCCAATGGTATCCTGGGGTGCATCAGGAAAAGTGTGGCCAGCAGGTCTAAGAAAGTTCTTCTCCCCTTCTGCTCTGCCCTGGTAAGACCACACTTGGAGTACTGTGTCCAGTTTTGGGCTTCCCAATTCAAGAGAGACAGGGACATGCTGGAAAGAGCCCACCAGAGAGCCACAAGGATGACTGGGAGATGTGAACATTTCCCCTATGAAGAGAGACTGAGAAACCTGGGGCTGTTTAGTCTGGAGGAGAGAAGACTGAGAGGAGGTCTCATCAATGTTGTGCTGGTTTGAGGCTAATTGGAATATTTTAATGAGAAAAAATAGGTTGTAGGCTGTGGAAACAAAAAAATGGTGATGCCTACTTTGCTCATAGGTTTGCTGAGACGTATAGACAAGAACATAAACATAGATAAGACAGAGTCACTCTGGTCTGAGCTCTGGTTGTTGGTTTCTCCCTCTCCTTGTCTTCTAGCTGGATCTGTGTAACCCAACTAATCGATTCTGCTTCTAACTCCCGTTGCTGATCTTCCTAATTCACCTTACATGTAAGGCAGATTCTGAGATAAGATTGGTGGGTGGGAGGGAAGGTGGTAGGGCAGTTGGGAGCTCCTCTTGGGGCCTCTGATCTCTGGGAGGGGTGTGCTGTTTCTGTATTACCTTTTAACTGTATATAGCTGTAAATATTTGCAATATATTGTAAATATCTGCTTGTATATTGTTCTAAGCTGTAANTGGGGGGTGTCAAGTGGGTGGGGCAAATCTCTTTTCACTGGTCAGCAGCAACACAACAAGGAACAATGGCTACAAGTTGGAACATAGAAGGTTTCACCTCAACATGAGGAGAAACTTCTTTACAGTGAGAGTGACAGAGCCCTGGAACAGATGGCCCAGAGAAGTTGTGGAGTCTCCTTCTCTGGAGACTTTCAAAACCTGCCTGGATGCTTTCCTGTGTGAACTACCCTAAGGGATCCTCTTCCAATCTCTAAAGTTCTGTGATTCTGTGATTCAGGATATTAACAAGCTAAGACAATTCTAGAACTCTAGAAGGACCTCCCTCTACTGAGAAAATGGACAATAACGTACCAGATAAATTTGATGCAGAGAAATGTAAAGTAATACCCTTGGGGACGGGGGTTGGGGGGGACATGAAAGTTTTCAGACTATCTGCTGCTATTCAGGCAAAAGATTTCTGACAGTCAACTCAGTGCTAGTAGTGGTCAGAAGGCAGGTAGTGCAGGAAAGGAATATCGTGATAGTATAGCACGTCTCTGGATAAACCTACAACTCACCTGTGTCTTGATTACAGGGGTGGCATGGATTTCTAGCCTCTATCGTGGCAGGTGTTTCAGAGACAGCTTGGAGAAGGTGATGATGATAAGGGAAAGCCTCCACTTGAGGAGTGACCATAATCACATTTCAGTGAGCAATGTAGTAGTTTAAAACTGACCCTCTAGCCTAATTCTAAATTATAAACAGAATAGGAATACCCCAGAGATGTTGAATAGAAAAAATAGTAAAAGGTCAATAAAACAGGATATTGGATGCAGAACAAAAATATTTATGAATGTCAGGAAAATAACTTAAAACAACTAAGAATGGATTAAAACTTGTCTCACTGCAAATGAAATGATTTGCCATCACTGTAGATTGAAGCACCATTTATGAAAACATATCTGCTGCTCTGGCACTGGTGGCCCTCAAAAGAGGTGCAGGATGCCATAGGGGAGTCTATAGCTCATGAAAACAGGTTTTCTAGGGAAATTATTGCTAAAGAGACGATTTCAGAAAAGAAAGTTTCTTCCTTTTCTTCAGAATGAAGAATACAGACTGAGGGAGGAGGCGATTGAAAGCAGCCCTGTGGAAAAATCTTGGGGGTGCTGATGGACAAGAAGCTGGACGCGAGCAGACAGTGTGTGCTTGTACCCCAGAAGGTCAATCATATCTTGGGCTGCACCCAAAGATGCGCTGCCAGCAGATTCAAAAAGGTGATTCTGCCATTTTGCTCTGCTCAGGTGAGACCTCACCTAGAGTACTGCATCCAGGTCTGAAGCTCTCAATATAGGAAGGACATGGACCTGATGGACCGAGTCCAGAGAAGTGCCACAAAAATGCTCAGTGGGTTGGAGCACCTTGTGCTATGAGGACAGGCTGAGGGAGCTGGAGTTACTGAGCCTGCAGAGGAGGCTCTGGGGAGAATTAATAGCCTTCCAGTACCTGAAGGTAGCCTACAAGAAAGCTGGAGAAGGACTGTTTGTAAAGTCTTGTGGTGACAGGACAAGGGGCAATGGCTTCAAACTAGAGAAGGGCATATTCATATTGGATGTTAGGAAGAGGTTCTTTACCGTGGGGGTAGTGGAACACTGGAACAGGTTGCCCAGGGAGATACTCAAAGTGAGGATCAATAAGGCTCTGTGCAACCTGATCTAGTTGAGGATGTCTGTGATGACTTCAGGGGAGTTGGACTATATGACCTTTAGAGGTCCCTTTCAACCCAGACCATTCTATGATTCTAAATTTTGCTGCAATACAGATGTGTCTGAATGCAAATCAAAAGCTTTCAAAAACACACCGTAGAAGCAGAGCCACTTCCTGGGTTTACTGAAAAGCAACTACTTCAGGCTGTCTTCCCTGCACCCCCATCTTTTTCCGTGAGCATGTTGAAGATGAGGTATTAGATTTGATGAAATCCAGGACTGCAGATCAATACACCATGGAATGAAGATATGCTCTGGAAAATGTAGTTTCTGCACCTTTAATATTCTCCATTTCCTTTTATCCTAACCTTCACACTCCCAGGAGCTTAATAGCTCTTAGTCAGCTTGGTGGTTCCAGTGCCCCTCTTCTTTCCACTGGCAGATGCATGCCTTCCGGCTGCAAATGCCGATGCACGTCAGACAATCTAATTTATAATCCTAGATCTTCTGGAAAGGGCTGCAAAGGCCAGCCCATACAGGGCTTTCCAAATTAATTCTGAAAGGAAAACAGTGCATGCAGAAGGCGGGTAACTTTATCTAGATTTCAGAGATTTAGTTACACGAAAGTGAGAATATAAAAATGCTTTCACATGTAGCAGAATACTGTTGAACACATTTGGAAAGGATCAAGCCGAGGCTACCTAAATCATTCAATAAAATCTGCTACATAAAACATCTAATAAATTGTAATGGCAAGGACTTGTGCAGAGAGGCTGAAATTCCAGCTATGCACTGAAAATAAAAGTTTGGTCACATAGTCACTCTCTTTTCTTTTCTTTGCTGACTTTACTAGCCATTGGGCTGGAAGTGTCCAGTTTCACTGGAACACCACAGAAAATGTTTGGCACTGGTCTCAAAGGAGGAATGATTTGGTATGCTGTGATTTGCTTTATGATTTGGGGGATACTTTATTAATCCCTGAAGTTTCAAATCTCTTAAGACCATGATTAAATAAAAAAACCCAAACAAACCAAACAACTCCCTTTGTACAAAAGCAACTCTTATCATCAAGGGAAGAAAAGATCATAAAACTCCTGTGACAAAGCAATGAGAATTTCATAGTAATTACAGAGTTAAATAATGATAGTATCTCACAAGAAAAATAAAACCTACTAATTCCGTTAAGCGCTCTGTAAGTAAAACTGGAATGCTGCTAATACAATAAGATTTTTGTAATCAAGTTAGTGAGAATGATAGCCTTATATGTTCTGTATCCTGTCCCTCAAGTTCAGTACCTGTAAGATGTAGTGCAAGGAAAAAACCCACAGAATACAGACCAGGAGTTGGGAAGTGTCTCTTTCTATTGCTTTTTGTTCTAGCTGGTACAGTGGTTAAACTGCATTTAGTTGTATTTTTGATGCTAAACTGCCTTAAAGACATAACAACCCAAACTAGGAAGTTATTCAACATATGCAATAGTATGTACCATGTACTGTCTAACCCAAGCTCTCTTAGAAACAGGATATAAGGTACTTTTTATCGGTTTCTAGTTCTCATGATCCCGAAATTAAGTTCAGTTTGGGTTGGTTTTAGAAAATTAACATGTTTTCCCTTTCTTTTTTTAAAATTTTTTTTAAAGTAATATTGCTCAGTATGTTCTCCTCATTTTAAATGTGACTCGTGATGTTCTCATATTTTAATTCCTATCAAGCTGGTTTGAATAATCATGGTTGGACCAGGATAGATCTTTGATGTAAATCTTTGACAGCATAAGCAGGAGCAAAGGTTTCCTCAGAAAGTGCTTCCTCTTCAGTACTTTTCAGATTGCTTTTGTTTATATGTTGTAATTTTAAAGTAGGTGATGGCCTTGTGATGCATCTGGACCTGTTAAATTTCTGTTGTTTAATGACTGATGAGCTCAGTGAGGCAAGTTGTCATGGTGCATGAAAAAGGTGGCACATAAATCCAATTCACATGTTATGAGCAAGCTAGCTCTGCCTGGATAGAGCTTTCTGAGTTTGGCCATGGTGCCAACCATTTCTTTTCTCTGGAACTTCCCTCCCTTGAAGTCAGGCCAGTGACTTACCTTAAAAATGCTGGTCCAACTGTTGCTGTATGGTGAGAGAAACTATACAGAGTGAAAAGGATTATGCACCAAGTCTCCAGCTTGCTGTTTACACTAGGTCCTTCAAATAAATGTGAGTGGTATGAAGGTGTGAGCACAAGTCAGTGAAGTTTCAAGTGATGCAAAGTACATTTAAAAAAACCAACCACCAAACCTAAAACAGGTGACATGAATCATGGAGGGGAAAAAAAAAAAAAAGGGAGATAAAAGCTCTGAATCTGTTTGTTTTGGTTCTTTTTTATTGTTTTTGTAGTAAGGCAGTGTCTTCCATGAGCCAATATTTAACATAATTTTAGCTCACTACTGCCTGCTTCTTTTTCAATTGAGGCTCTATTTCAAGCACTCATTACTGAAAATACTTGTATAAGACTTAATGAAGATCTGATTGGAACCAGAAGTAACAGTAGGGACAGTAACAGTAAGTAGTAGGAGTACTTGAGCAGAGGGGAACAAAACAAAAGTGATAATAGATTACCAGAGGGTCAGAATACCAATCTCATAACATATATTTGAAGAAAATAATAATGGCCAAAGTCTTTCCTTGAGTTTTAAAAAAATGCATCTAATATAGAGAGTTTTATGAACAAAATCTGCATCACAAGTAACACAGTTTGAGTCACAATTACACAGGGACAACTGCATGTGCAAATCCCACATATTTCCAATACACAAATAATCTTGTGCATATTATCTGAGATATTCTTTACAACTGTAATTGTGAAGTCTGTACCAAGCTCATTGCCAGCCTCTTGGACCAGACATGGCAGTATAAATGCTGCAGTGAGATATACTCAGAGCTGTCTCCTTCCATTGCTGGTGGCAATGCAGTGTTGCACAACCAACCATCAGGAAGAAAAGGTTGCTTATAGTACAAGGTCTGGATGGGAGTCTGACATTCCTGAATGAGCAATAGTGAGGGGAGGGAAGGAGGAAGGACGTGTAATAGACTGGAAAAGGATGAGTGATGTCCAATGTGTGGGGTAGTGAATCTTTTAAAGAAGTCGAGGCATTCCAGACATGAGTCACAAAAAGGAAAAAGGGAAAAAAATATGTTTAGCTCAAAACCCACTGTTTGTGGAGTCTCTTGTAATAAAGCCTGACTGACTATTCTCTCTCCTAGGACAAGCCTTCAGGTCCTGGCACCTCATTCTCATGATAAATATTCCACCAAGAGCAGGAAGAGACACAACTTGAGTCTGGCTTAACAGCAACTTGCAGACAGTAAAATTGGAAATGGTTAATGCATGAGATACTTTTATTATATTCTTAGTTTTTTGTAATTTTGCAGTCTTCCTTGGATAGCTTGCTACTAGTTACAACTTATTCCTGTACCTTTCTCCTGTTGCTGTTGTTATTGTTTTTATTATTATTACTACTACTACTACTACAACTACAATGATATAGCATTTTTCTCAGCACATTTCAGAAGTCCCTTCTAGTTTTCCTACATTTGGCACAACACAGTAAATCACTTACAAGGAACCTCACAACTGCCAGCCAAGTTTTAAAACTGATAATCAGTTGCAAGTGTTTTGGGGTGGTTGAGTGATAAACACAGTAACTTTACCATTTATCTCATTTTTTACTACTAGCAAATTTTCAGGGCAGAAGCAGTCCATTTTTTTTTAGAACTGAAAAAAACCTCATAAACTTTTTGAAAATTATATCAACAGATTGGCCTGCTCCTCATAAGTACTTTTGTTATTACAGTGGTGATCGTTCATAAGGACTAACGTAATGGGAAAATTTCTATTATAATACAACACAGTGTTCAAAATAGAGTTACCTGCCGTTCTTTATATCCTATACAAAACACTTACTTTCCTGTATCCTTGTTTCATTTTCTTCCCCTCATAATGATACATTTCATGATTTCAGGAAAAAATCAGCAACTTGCAGAACAGTTCCTATGTTGCTGTGGGCCAGAAGGCTTTTCATTCATTCACACTTTTTTCACTTCCTAACTTGTTTATCATCTGGGGTTGCTCATTTAATCTTTTCTTTTTTTTTTTTTTTTTTTTTTTTTTTTTTTTTTT
>VWZI01009681.1:101557-153308 GCA_013396835.1 Psilopogon haemacephalus
AATTCCATTCAGCATGTCACCTGTGATTTAAACAAATAATAAAACCAGTCAGAGGTGCATTGGCGAGGACTTGCATATTTTGGGAGGTATATAAAACCTTGTATGTCAGGAAGTAAGCCAAGGTCTAACAAGGAGCTGTTATTACATCAGCAGCTTGAGTTAGAATATTTTGCAGCTCTTTCATTCTCTTAGCCTTTAATCACTCTTAGAATGAGTATGGATATGTGGGACCACTTGTCTCTCCTGACATAGAAATTCCAAAAGAGATTATTCAGATTGTTTACAATTTACTTAGAGAAGGTGTGTGTTTAGCTGTTTCATTCTCAGTTTGCCAGTGAGGAGTGAAAACCAAAAGAGCCCAGAAGAACGGCTACATACTGTGGCATCAGTGATTCTGGTGAGTGCGTTGTGAGATTGTTTCCGCTTTGGGGAAAGAAACCCCTGGCAGAACACCTGCAAGTATTGGTTATCGGGGACCTGCCTATTCAATGAGTAAAATTATCTCACCTTCCTTTGAAGACTGGAATTCGGAGATTTTTCTCCTCTATCCACATTTCAACACCAAATAGATCTTTCTCATTTTGCAGCATTTAAAAACGCAATGCTGCCACTGCAGGATCAGAATGTTTTCACAATACCTTAGCCTGCATTTTCAGATTTATCAAACACTACAGTAACAAAGCAAAACAAAACCATTCTTCAGGTAAATAGTTTTGTTTCTCTGTTCCCACATGTCCTCAGATAATGTTGTTTTAATATGTGAGTGCTCTAAAATACAACTATGTAAGCATATTTTTTTCCATTTGCATGCCAATGGGCATTGAAACTGTCATTGACAGGTTCAATTTATGGCAAAGATGCTGCAAAAGAGGGTAAACCACTATGCCTCACTATATGTCCTTCCTGTGTTTTGTCTTACATTTAGATTGCAGAGTCTTTGAGGCAAGGCTGTCTCTTTCAGAAATTATAGGTACAGGGTGGAAACAGGGACCTTGGTCTGTTTGAGTTATTGTGTACTACCAGAATTTAAAAATAGAAAGCACCTATTTCTGAGGTTGGTTGAATTTTGCAACTGTGGTAGTTTGGCCCTGGCTGGGGATCAAATGCCCACTAAAGCTGCTCTATCACTCCTCTTCTTAAACGGGCAGGGGAGAGGGGGAAATACAACAAAAGGCAGTGGTAAGATAGAAGAAATTTAATGACAATAAGCAGAGCAATAGACCACGTGGAAGCAAAAGCAGAGAGAGAGATGTTAGTCTCTACTTCCCATCAGCAGGACAATGTTGGGTCTTTGGAAGCAGGGCTCTCTGCGCTTGGTGATTACTTTTGGAGAACAGATGCCACGGACAAATCTTCCCAAACTTCCTTCTTTCACTTCATCCTTATATCTGTCGTGGAATATCCTCTTGGCCAGTCCGGGTCAGCTGGTTTGGCTATGTCCTCTCAGTGTCTTGGAGTAGGGAGATGCTGGAAAAAACATCAGCCTGGGTGCTCAGCTCAGCAGTAGCCAAAACATTGATGTGTTATCAATGCTCAACTACAGCACTGCAAACACAGCATTAGAAAGATGTTTTGAGGAGAATTAACCCCAGCTCAGCTCAGCCTAAACCTACTACAGGAACAAGTTGATGCAAACAGATTCCATCATTTTCCTGACCTCATCCTTCATATTTCTATTTTTTAAACTTCTAAAAGGGATCTTAAATTAAGCTAATTCAGGTTGTCAAAACATTGCTTATTTTACCGGGATTGTGACAGCTCCTATCAGCTGAAAATCCACTTTGCACATTTGAGCTTACACCCTGTAGATGACGTTCCACAACTTGCACAGCCATTATAGGATTTTCAAAGTAATGCATCTCAATCAGGGCATGGACAAGCCAGAAACAAGTTAATTACACTTATCATGCTCTCTTTCCCTGTAAATACACTGAAATTCCATTTAGAGTAACCTTCATGACTTTAAATTTAAAGTAACCTTCATGACTTTGTCTCTGAAAGACACAGAAGGTTAGTGCTTTTAAATTTAAATCTATATTAATACATGCCTACCTTGGGGTTGTTTGCTTCTTGCTATTCAAAAAAGACAAAATAATTCTTTACTTGGGCAAAAAAAAACCTTCAAAGTCTTCAAATTCTTCATTCTCCACCCGGAAGGGAAAGAACTGCAATTACTAAGTCTCAGCCGCTCCATTAACTTCAAGTTTTGAGTATGAAGTGCTGGAAGTCCACAGCAGATTCTTCAAGTAAGCCTATGACTACAAGAAACACTAAAATATTTGCTGAGTAAATTAGAACAATCAAGTGTTAAGTAATTGCAGATGGCTAATAGACATTTAGGAATGAGAAAAGCTAGTAAACTGGATACATTTTGTGTAAGTTTTATTGTTTGTATCTTATAAAGAGCTAAAAAATCAGTAGTCAGCTAAGAAATGATTACAGCGCTGGGTCCTGCATCTTTAAAACACTTTTTATTTCCCACACTGTATTGCACATGTTTAGAGAAAAAGAAAAAAAAAAAAAGACAAATAAGACAAAAAAAAATTTAAAGAAAAAAAAACCCCTTTGTTTTTGTTTTTGGTTTTTTTTTAAAGTGTAGTCACAGTGGAGGAAGAGCTGATAAAAAGCCCATCCCAGGGAATCCCCTATAAGACAATGGCAAATTTGCACATAATTTTAGTCTATACCAAATCCCTGTGTGTATTGTGAAGGCTGTAGCGAAAATATTCACTGTGCTTTGAGGATATAATAATGGTGTCTCTCTACACAGATATATATATATATATGGGGCTGGAATTATTGATCAAGGCTACAATAATAAGTATGAGGACAGTTTGTGTGTGAGTGACACTACTCCAGGATATCACAGGCATCTCAGAGAGTACCTGGGATGTTTGTCTGTGCAGTCTAATCTCCACTCTTCCAGATAATCTTCCTGCTTCTGCATGATTTTAGAAATATTCCGTTTTCCTCTTCCTCCAGCCTTCACATGTCTTCCTCAGATGCATCCAATAATTCTTCCTTCTGGCTGTATCTCTGGAGCCTCCCCATTTCTACTACCATGCACAGTGCTCAGTAGCTGCTTCCAGAGCCTTGCCTTCTCTGCTCTGTGTGCAGCTCAGATCTCCACAGGAGAGAAGCTAAAATGACCTTCCGTTTCTGCAGCACCTCTGGACACCATCTGGGAAACCAAATTCTGCATCTGCTCTCTCACATGGTGAAGAAGCTTTGTAGTGGAGATGGTAGACATTTCTCCAACTGACAAAAACAAAACCCAAGCCCCAAACATTTTTATTAAAACCAGAAGCATGTTCAGGTCCTGGTATTTCACCAAGACACAAAACATATTTCCACAGGAAATTAATTTTTAAAAAAAGTTTCCAGCATCCCCTCCCTTAAATCAGCCTTAAACTTCTTTAGCAGATGAACTTTCTGATAACCTCTCTGTGCCCTCACTGTGGAAAAGGAAGATGAAAAAAGTTCTGACCAACACAAAGAGAAAAAGGATGTCTCTTTAGCAGGGCTGTTCAGTTGTAATTGTCTGCTTAATCCACTTTGTGCTTTTGGAAACCTTCCTACTTCTCACCACAGCTCAAATGAGTCTCTGCAGCCATCCTGCTTTGCTTTCTGGAGCTCCAGTAGATAGGTAAAGACAGGCAAGGCACTGTGCGTCTCCAAATGATGTCTACTAAGCCCTTGCAGTCTTCTCAAGACGACAGACATTTTCACCACTCCGTGGGTGCAACAGGGTCCTTGCTGATGCTTTTACAAACATGTTGAAGTTGGGCTGCAAAGGAACTGACAGTCAGTGTGCAGCAGTGGTTCTCTACCTCTTTTTACAGCTTAAAACTCACTTGATAGAGTGGAAACGCTTTGAGCCTCTCTGAGCTCAACTTTTTTTCCATTCCCTGCCATGTCCCTTGGTTTCCATTGCCCTACTTTGCCTCCCACTTCTGCAAAAGTTGGTTTTCATGCAGGGATAACTCATAGGACCAGCAAGGATATGGGCTCCACTCTGACCTACAGTTTATCCTGTACTACTTGTTTGAAACGATAGTTGATTTTAAAAATACTTTTTTTTTTAAAAAGCTTAGATCATTATAACTAATGTTTGTAACTTCTATTTGGAAAGTTAGGTTCAGGCTTTGATCTTCTTTAAGCATATAACTTAGACAAAGTTGTTCTATTGAACTGAAAGAGAGTTACATTCCTGAAGTCAGGCATATGCACAAGCGTTTTAAGAGTTATGGCTTCAGCCTAAGTCAATCCTAAACCTTACATGAATTTTGGATATTAAAAAGAAAAATGTTTTAAACCCCAGGTCTCTAAGGAAAGAAATAAATAGTTATATATGTCCACTATATTATGAAAACTACTGTACTTGAATAAGACAGTCATGAATGTTTTTTAGATTTAAGAAAATAATTTTGAAATAAAATATCTCCATACACACATGATTAATGTGGCTTCTCTGTTCTCTTCTGCTCGAATTATTTATATTCCTAGTGAGAGGGGGAAAATTCTTTCCAGCTAAAGAAGTAGCCTCTTTTATGAATAAAAATGAGCTTGTTTTTTTAATTTTTTTTTTTTTTTAGTTCAGAAAAGTTGAAAAAAAGGTCTTTCAGTTTGGTTTTCTGACATCAAAATAATATGGGGCAACTCTGAGGATGATCTTCTCTTTTTGCTTTCTGTCATGTTAAATTTTTATACCAGAATTTGGCCATACTTAGAGACTCCAATGAGGCATTTGGTAAAGTACACACAATAAGTAGGTACTCACGGTCCAAAAAAACTATAAGGAGAAGACACGGATGGAGATAACACAGAAGGAAACAATAAAGTAGCACTATTCAAATAGTAAGCAGCAGTCATCCCACACTCATTTCCTTGCCATCATAACAGAATGATTTCCCAGCACATACATTTATTATAGAGACTCCTACAGATAGCTGTGTTCAGCAAGATCCCAAAGGTTCAAGTCAAGAAAACTCTATGAGGCCACTTACTGAGCAAAGAAAGAAAACGGCATAGAAGTGTAATCCACATGTCAAGTAGCCACATTGCAAAGCAGACATTAGCCAGAGAAGAGATGTTAGAACAAAAGGGGTTTTGTGGGATCAGGTTACTAAAAAGTGGAGAGCTCTTGAGACAACCCAGCAATCCGGGCAAGCTCCAGAAAGTGAAGAAGGCTCCCTCCTGTAGGGTTCCCTCCTTCACCAGTTCAACAAATGGTCCACTTCTTCAGACTATAGAAGGTTTTTCACTTAAAGTAGTCTTAAGCAATTGTTGGTGTCCTCATTATAGAATTGTAGAATTGCAGAGTGCATTGAGTTGGAAGTGATTCTTGTAGGTGATCTTGTCCAACCCCCCTGAAGTGAGCAGGGACATCCTCCTCCAGATCCGGTTGCTCAGGGCCCCATCATGTTCAACCTTGAATGTCTCTGGGGATGGAGCTTGCACCATCTCTCTGGGCAACCTGCTCCAGTGCTTCACCACCCTCATTGTAAAGAACTTCCTCCTAATGTTCAACCTAAATCTCCCCTGCTCTAGTTAAAAAACATTGCCCCTCATACTGTAGCTACAAGCCCATCTAAACAGTTCCTCGCCAGCTTTCTTGTAAACCACTTCAGATATTGAAATGCTGTATGGGATCTCCCTTTTCTTCTCCAAGCTGAGCAACCTGCTCACAAACACAAGCTTATAACCACATAACTGAATCATAAGCAATGCAGGTTGAGCCAAAGAAAAGAGAAAGCAGAGTTACTAAATGCCTTCTTCGTCTCCATCTATGCTACTGGAAACTGTCCTCAGGAGCCCTTGATACCTGAGGCACTAGAGGAAAGCTTGACAAAGGAGTCTTCCCTGGTTGATGAGGACTGGGTTAAGGACCAGTTGAGAAATCTGGACATCCACAAGTCCATGGGTCCCAATGGCATGCACCCAGAGGTGCTGAGGGAGCTGGCACAGGTCATTGCCAGACCACTCTCTACCATCTTCAGTAAGTCATGGCAGACAGGAGAGGGTTCTGGGGGACTGGAGGAGGGCAAACATCACTCCAATTTTCCAAGAAGGACCCAGGTAACTACAGACTGGTCAGCCTCACCTCCATCCCCAGAAAGGTGATGGAGCAACTTATCCTTTGCACTGTCCTAATGCATACCAAGGATAAGGGAGTCATTAGGAGCAGTCAACATGGTTTTACCAAGGGGAAGTCATGTTTGACCAACCTTACAGCCTTTTATGAGGACATAACCAGGTGAACTGATGATGGTAGAGAAGTGGATGTGGTTTATCTTGATTTCAGTAAAGCATTTGACACTGTCTCCCACAGCATCTTTCTGGCTGAACTGAGGCAGTGTGGTCTGGGTGATCAGGTAGTGAGGTGGATTGGGAAACTGCTTGAAGGAAAGGAGTCAGAGAGTTGTGGTCAATGGGATGGAGTCTAATTGGAGGCCTGTAACTAGTGGGGTCCCACACGGGTCAGTACTGGGACCAGTTCTGTTCAATATATTCATCAATGCCCTGGATGAGAGCACAGAGTGCACTGTCAGCAAGTTTGCTGATGACACCAAACTGGGTACAGCTGCTGCCACACCAGAAGGCTGTGATGCCATTCAGCGAAACTTGGACAGTCTGGAGGGTCGGTTAGGAAGAAATGTAATGAAATTCAAGGACAAGCGTAGAGTCTTGCACCTGGGAAAGAACAACTCCAGGTATCAGTATAGGTTGGGGACTGACCTGTTGGAAGGCAGCAAAGGGGAAAGGATCTGGAAGTCCAAGTTGTTGGGGGGCTGACCATGAGCCAGCAATGTGCTCTTGTGGCCAGCAGGGCCAATGCTATTCTGGGGTGTATTAAAAGGGGTGTGGCTAGTAGGTCGAGAGGTTCTCCTGCCCCTCTATTCTGCCCTCATGAGGCCACATCTGGAGTAGCGTGTCCAGTTGTGGGCCCCCCCACTAGTTCAAGAGGGACATAGAACTTCTTGAGAGAATCCATCACAGAGCCCCAGAGGTGATGAAGGGAATGGAACATCTCTCTTACAAGGAGAACCTGAGAGAGCTGGGGCTGTGCAGCTTGGAGAAGAGGAAACTGAGAGGTGACTTCATCAATGTTTATATATATGTCAAGGGTGAGTGCCAGGAGGATGGAGCCAGGCTCTTCTCGGTGATGCCTGATGACAGGACAAGGGGCAATGGGTGGAAATTGAGGCATAGGAAGTTTCATGTAAACATGAGGAGGAATTTTTTCCCTGTGAGGGTGACAGAACACTGGAACAGGCTGCCCTGGGGGTTGTAGCATCTCCCTCCCTGGAGATAGTCAAAACCTGCCTGGACACATTCCTGTGTGATCTCATATAGGTGATCCTGCTCTGATGGGGTAGGACTGGATGATTTTCTAGCTCCTAACCTTCTGTGTAACCCCAACTGTCTCAGCCTATCTTCATAGAAGAAGAGCTCTCTTGCTAATAAAGTTTGCTTAAGGGTCTTGAGGAACATTTGGTACTTGCACTAATTTTGTTCTTGTTCTCCACACAAAGTGTCTGTTTCATGCTTGTTTCTATCTGTGAGAGTTTGGACTCTGTGAACCCAGAGGCCCAGTTCAGGTTCCTTTCCACAAGCCAGTCCTCAGATCTATTACTGACAGCTCAAGGACTGCTGATCGCTGCAGGAGCATCTTCACTTGGCTGAGCAATGGATGTCAAATAGGAATGACAAAAGTTTGCAAAACTAGACTGGTATAGAACTATGACGGCTACAGGAGTCTTCAATGAACATGAACACACCAGAGATGACAAAACAAGGTCAAACTGGAAGTGGTACAGAGTCAAAAAAAGGAAGAAGATGGAGTGTGGATTCAAAGAAGAATAGCAAGGATAGCAGGACACCTCATACCTAAAAGCAGCATAATTATATGCCCCAGTAAACACAAACTGTTAAAAACCTGTGCCTAAATGCTGGCCAGCAGAGACAAAGATAAGTTTGGATTACATGCTGCACTCCCCGGTCCAAAAAACACCAAAGGCAAAGGGACCTCTGTTTTCATCTGTCTCCCAGCAGCTGACAAGACAGAGAGAGGTGGCACCTCCCTGCTGTGGGCAATGCCCCGAGGCGACTCTTCGTTTCCAGAATGCTTTGCAGCGGCTGAACAAACACCGGTGTGGTCAGGGGAGCCAAAGGAGAGGGGGGAAAAAGGTATCCTGACTTTTAAAAATTGAACAAACAAGCACTTTTTTTCCAGAAACAGCTATTTATGGCCTTGCAGTTATTTACCACTGCTTCTCTCACCTCCACCTGCAGATAGACTTTCAGAAGCAGTTTCAAATCATAATGGATTCTTCATTAATTAAAAAACAAAACAAAACTGAAAAAAAAAATCAAACAAAAACCCCCCACCCTCTGGATAAATATCTAAATGTCTTTTTTCCTTTGGCCAAACCACCAAAGGCGGAGTCTTATAAACCCCAGGTGTTCCTTAAATCATTAAAAAGAGAGCAAGTTATTTGCTTCAGTATTGTAGATGTCAGTACTGATCCTACTCAAAGTAATAGCAAGCTCTCTTTCAATTTAACCATGGTGGGACACTTGGCCATGATTCTTTAGTACAGGTACACAAATGAGTCAGTCATGAGTTGTGCTGAACAGCGAATCAAATTGTATCATTTTCCATTGGTGAGTAATAGACGGGAAATGTGAAATGTCATTACAGGTCTGGTTAACCATCTGGTAAAAGCTCCTGTATGAGCAGTGCAGATGAACTACTCTGAAATATTAAGGAAATATTGACTGAAGCTATTTAGCCCCTCCAGAGACCTATAGTTCACGCATGGTGGGCAGGTAATAATGTCCAATTATTCTGGAAACAACTAAACAAGTCACTGTAAAATTATCTCATTTGCACTGGATCCAAACTTAAGTATTTTTGAAAATATTCATCATTCATTCCGGGTAACAAAACAAAGCAACCAATCAATCTCCAAGGAGCTACCCATAAATCAAAAAGCCATACTGAGAAGCTGGCAATTTTTCATTATTCCAGAAGTCATATTTTAAAGCTGACAAGCTGGCAGGGTGGTCCATGCCTGTGACATTATCACATCTGTGATGAACAACCACGGCATTAATTGTTAAAGTTACCCTAACGAGTTATGGTGCAACACGTGGAAAAACAAAAACTTTTTTTTTCTTTTTTTTTTAATGTGAGCTGAATTTACTTAAGTTATTAAAATCAAGTCTTGGCTGAGTTAAAGGCGTCTTGCTATTGCTTATTGCTACACAGAGAAAGAAAAAGTTCTGGGTTTATTGTTCTGGGTTCTGGGTTTGTTGTTCTGGGTTCTGGGTCTGGTTGCTCTTGTGGCAACCAGACAGAGCCTTTCACAAAAGACTCGTCTCCCGAACAGAAGTGTACATTTGGCCTCTATTTATTTCAAAGTTGACATGGAAAAGTTAAAAACACTTCAGTGAATGGCAAATAAAGTAGTAAATCTGAGGCTACCCTGCTTGCAGGTGGGCTGCATTCAGTGATCGCCTGGTGGTGGAAGCAGTATATAAAACCAAAGTTATCCCACTGCTTTACATCCCTGTCTGCTGAGACAGGGACTCTCATCAATGTCACCTGACTGCCTTCTGAAACTGACAAAATCAGGATTGATGGAGCTTCTGGTGAATCATGTTGGATGCTCATCTTACCTCTTAAGCCACTCCTAACTGCTGCTGTAACCTAATGTACAAACAAATGCTGAAAGTCCTTTAAACATACAGCCCAGTTCTACACTGTCTGGGAGTGATTGGTTACATGTGCAAGGAAGACTTGAGAGAGAGAAAGAAAGGCAAAAGAGCAGAACCTAAAAGCTTAGTTTAGCAGAGCAATGGTATTCAAGGACATGGGTCTTGCGGTAGGCATGCAGTTTAGCACCTTTTATTTTAAAAAAAAAATTGTTTATTTGAATTCAAGGCAAATACCAGCTGCATACAGATGATTTGGGAATGGCTTCTGGTTTAGATAGTTCAATTTAGGAGTAAACCTCACCCAGGCTTGTACTGCAGCATAGTTTGCTGTTCAGTGACTCATGCACAGCAGAGTGAGGAACTGCAGAAAGAAGGCTTTGAACATCCTCAGCAAATACACCCTGAGCATCATACACATGCAGAAGCATCCCACAAGACTATCCAGCTCCTAGTGTGCGTGAGATATTTCCACACAGCATGTTTTAACTAGAGTTTAATAATAGAGTGGCTGAGGAGCACTCACTGTGTCAGCAAAGGTTTTGGGTGATATGAAGGTCTGAATGTCTGAACTACTTTTACCCAGTTTGCTTAGTTCATAAACCAGGGAATGTCACATCTGTAAATAACTCCAGATGATGTCTAGTCACATGAGAAGAAAGACTTGGCTGCTCAGTTCTTAGATCTGACTGGTAACTGGCTCAAATATTTGCCAGCCAAAACTGAGGAAAGGACAAGGAGTGTTAATTCTATTTGCATTCAGACACACACACAAAAAAGTAACAAAGTGCTGCTTTGACCTCTGGGCAGGGGTTGTGAGGTGGTTGTGAGGTGGTTGTGCTTTCTTAATCTTATTATTATTATTATCATTATCATTATCATAGTAATTGTTATTATTTTTGTTGTTATTATCAACAGCAATAACAATAATGAAATCAATTAAATTACAATTAATTTCTTTTACCCCAGATCTTTTCTCTGTAGTGAATTTACCTTAAGATACCAGTGCCTACTTTGCTTATTTTTGTTCATTTTCTTCTCCTGGTTCTCTTTCCCAATGGGGCTGTTCAGTTTGGAGAAGAGGAGGCTCCCAGGTGACCTTATTGTGGCCTTCCAGTATCTAAAGGGGACCTACAGAAAAGCTGGGGAGGGACTTTTTAGGTTATCAGGTAGTGATAAGACTAGGGGGAATGGAGCAAAGCTGGAGGTGGGGAGATTCAGATTGGATGTGAGGAGGAAGTTGTTGAGCATGAGAGTGGTGAGACCCTGGAACATGTTGTCCAGGGAGGTGGTTGGGGCCACATCCCTGGAGGTGTTTAAGGCAAGGCTGGATGAGGCTGTGTGCAGCCTGATCTAGGGTAGGGTGTCCCTGGGCATGGCAGGGGGGTTGGAACTTGATGATCCTTGTGGTCCCTTCCAACCCTGACTGATTCTATGATTCTATGATTCTGTGACTCTACTCATCCATTAAAATACAAAGGGTTTGTATGATTTTACAAATTATCTCTTTTAAAATGTTGATGATACAAGAACACCAGAAGATTTAGCAATCAAATTGCTGTATATTCAGATGTAGCCACTTGCACAACACAGCCTCTGTTTTTTGAACATTTTTTCCTCTCTATCCAAGCCTTTAAGCTTTGTTTACATACTCAAATCCTGTTGTGCTTCTCGGGCGCCAGTGGCAAAGCAGAAATCATTAGATGGTAATATATTATCAATAGTCAAAAGAGACAACTTGCAAATTCACACACTCAAACTTCAAATCTGGTTCCTTCACTCTTCAGTAAGTTCTAAAAACAAATGCCACTGCACAAGTTGAAGCATTTTAAAGACAGCTTTTAAATCTCAAAATGCTCACAAGGTTATATGGTTCCACTGCCAAAACCTTCATAGTGCTGAATTTGAGGACTTCTCAGAAATATTCTCCAAGCAATTTCTGTTAAGCATGCAAACTGCAAATCTAAGGCTACATCTACATTAGCAAGCATAGGATCTGGTAAGAGTGGATTTATAGAGTGAAAAAATGGTGTTGATTATCTGATGTGCAGATTGTACATGCTTCAGGGGAATTTACTTCGGGTTGGTTTTAGTCTGGGCCCTGTGGACTGAATACATAGAAATAATTGGAGAGCATTAAAAGCAACACTGGAACACATTGTCTGGTTCCATTTAATCAAAAGGAAACCAGTTTGGGTACTCAGAGACTGCTCTGTGCTGTGAGCCAAGATGTGGCAAGTTGCAATGATCAGAAGATCACTAGTGTAGTTATACCCTAATTAAGTGTCAGTCTGGGGCACCCGGAAAATTAAAATTTACATTTACTAAGGTAATTATTAGAAAAAATCAAGGTAAACAGTTACATTTGTGGTCCTAAAGAAATCTCACTGATAACACAGCTTGTCTCTGAATTGCCAAAACTTTCCTGTCCCATTCTACTGATACTTTGATCAAACATAAATGGAAATTCCAGTGTGTCCTTGCAAAATTCCTATATATATCAAACTTAATGACTGAGGACTAGGGAGAGAATTTCAGCCAAGTCATGGTTCATAAATTAATTTTGAGCCTGTTCCAGTAACACCACCCTGCCTCACGTCACTTTGATTTAGAGATAGGCTTTGTGCCCAGCATTTAATTTTGTATATAATTATGGATTTAATGTTTGTAATATGGTCTTTGTAAAAGGAGGGACCCTCTGAGGAACCTTCAAACTACGCCAACAGTTTGCATAGCTGCTTAGGTTGAGACTCAAATGCTTAAAAAGAAAGACAGAAAAAGGTGAAGATAGTAGATTAGCACAGCTCAAGCATGCTCATGCTCCTTACCTGCTGCAGTAGTGGCCCTTGGTCAGTGCAGGAAGCTGTTCTCTGTACAGACGTGCACACAATGTTTAGATGTGGAAGCGGTAGACTGAGATTAGGATCACAATAAACCAGGCTTGATTTCAGCATGTAATGTGAAGATTATTAGCAGTACCACAGGGTTGTGTTTTCTTTTTGTGACTCCTTCTCCACGGGCATACAGATTGCTGAAAAGCATGAATTAGACTCTTCTAGGCAGGACTGATTCTGCAGCTGCTTTTGGTCCCTTGTCTCTTTCATCCTCAACAATCCTTAGCCATGCTGTGCAGGCTTGTCCTCAATAACAAAGCAATATGACTGGCAAGCTTCTGTACAAGATCCCCAGAAAATGGACAAGCAACTGTCAGTTTGAGACACAGTGATGCAATGACTAAAGTGTTAGCCCTTCACATGGATCTATCCCCTTGTGGAAGATTGCTCTGATAAAACATCTGGCAATACATTAAAAAAATATTCAACAATCCCCAATAATAACTCAATAACTCAGAATTTTTTGCCTCAGAAATTACTCAGAGAGGACTTGTGCATAATATTGATCACAAACTGTAGCCAGATTCGTATCTGGTAAAATAATATAGAAGAGCATAGTGTTGCACTGAGCATGGTCAGAACTGAAACTGAGGTCAGTGCCAGCTTTAATTCCTCATGTTTCTGGCTGATACAGCTTGACTGGTTGAATATTTAGCAGGCACTGCCAGCCTTAAAAGGTGTATTGACTTCTGTGACTGGCTATATAACATACTTTATTGACTATTGAGAAAGAAAATCAGAAACTCTTTAGTTTATTTTTCAAATAACCTGCAAGGAGATTAAATTATTTTTAAAACCCCAATAAGATCTTCACCTACACATTTTGTCATAGCTTTGATGGCCTGAAGGAACTCCTACCAATATAAAAGCTAATGGCACATTTGTCACTTTTTGTGGAGAGAGGAAATTAGAACCATAGAATCATAGATCAGTCAGCGTTGGAAGGGACCACGAGGATCATCTAGTTCCAATCCCCCTGCCATGGGCAGGGACACCCTACCCTACCCTACCCTAGACCAGGCTGCACAGAGCCTTATCCAGCCTGGCCTTAAACACCTCCAGGGATGTGGCCCAAACTGCCTCCTTGGGCAATCTATTCCAGGGTCTCACCACTCTTATAGTGGCTTAGTTACCATGTGACTAAACATACATCACAATCTGTAAACCTGTGTTGTACCCAGGACTCCTAATTGTCAGCATTAGCACATTTACTGGGCTTAGCTGCAAATTAGAATCTTCTATATTCTTTGAAGTGCCATTTAAAAAGAAATGTTGTTCTCCAGCAAAGGCAGCAGTCAGATATTCTCACCCAAGACAATTTTTATTTTTTGTAATGAGAAAAAGAAAATGGAATTTTCTATAAAATGAAACATTTTTTGGTAAAGTTCTTCACTTCAGGCTATTGCTATGACAAAGTACAGGGACCAACTTCACACGAGGTCTTCTAAAGGCACTTATTGATGCACTGTACAAGCACAGGGAGACAGGTCATGCAGCTGAGAACAGATTTTGAACTGAAACACATAACCTGGTTCTCAGCTGTAGGACTTGGAATTGCTCCTAACTTCTGAGTCTAGAGAATTCCTTGGCTGGACTTTTGCACCACTTGAAATCAGACAAGACCAAGGTATACATCACCCTGTCCCACCCTCCAATTCTAGGAGGAAAAAACTGTCTGCGTAAGACAAAGAAAAGCTGTGGTGCAGTGCAGCCACATTGCTGGAGTAAGGTGGTAGGCAAACCACAATGGCACAGAATCTAAAGACAAAGAGAAAACCATTGTAGGAATTTCACCTATTAGAAATGCAAAAAGTAGAATGGCAGATGTCCATGTACAGCTCTAACTTTACCCTAAGGGGGGAAAAAAATGCTATGGAGAACAAAGAAAGGAAGATAAAAACAGAAAAAATATCAAACAACATTTCCCTCCCAGAGCAACAAACACTTGAAACATGCATAAGGGCTCACAGTAGGCAAATTGAGTTAGTGAGTTGCTCCATGCCAGTAGTCTTCTGTTCCTGTGCCATTTTCCTGCTTTCTGATTATCCTCCAGAAAGCTGCACAATCTTCCAGGTATGGTACAGCTACTGTGTGTGTTCCTCAGAAGCTGCCTTGCAGGAAGACCTTTGCAGGACCAGCACCTGCCTTTTCCCACTGCTTTCTGGTGCTTTTTTCAGCCCTCAAACCACAAAGAAACACTTTATGCAAAGCACAAGCAAAGAGAAGGCTGTGCTGCAAAGATGATTCTCTTTATGCTGCAAGGGTAAAGGCAGAAGAAGAGATTGCAGAATCAGAGGACCTCTGGCCCTTCACAGGTGGAAAAGTATCTCTATCACTCATTCTATTTGTGAATACGTTATCTGAAGCATCCTGCTTTCACAAGATTCAGTGTTCTCCCTCTCTATCACTGTTACCAATAAATAAATAAATATCACGGGGAAATGAAGGTGAGGTCTTCCTCTTCTTACTTTGAAACTCTGAAGAGCACAATATATATATATATATTTTTTTTAAAGCTTACTCAAAGTATCTGAACAGCTCAATTACTTGCCTACTGTTAATCTAGATGACTGTGACAATACAGCAGCTGTGGTGTGTTACAAAATCCACTGTAGCAACAGAATATATCTGTTAACAAACTATTCAGAACTTATTACATATGTGTGAAATATAAGCAGTTAAGCAACTCTCCAGAGGAGCTCTATTAAAGAATAAGTACTGTTTGGTGGGGAAGATGATCAAGGTCTGCAACAAATCTGAGACCATTAAAAAAAAAAAAAAATCCAACTAAAACACACACGTTCCTCTCATTTTTTGTGTACACATGTGTGAGAGATCAGCGTTCTTCACCTGAGATTCTCATAAATGAAGATTTTTCAAATCTTCTTGAACTAACTGAAATGGTAGTTGGCAAGAGGCAACTGAAACAAAGTGCTGCACAAGGCTTGTCAAACATACCCTTTCTAATATAGTTCAATATCGTAATTCCAAGAAGTTCTTCAGGGAAAGCATAAGAGGGTGTTGACCATGACACATTACTTGTCCATTTTAAGATAAATTCATCCAGATTAGAGGATGTAAAAGCATGGGGGAAATAAAAATACCGTAGCTCTTTACAGGGAGTTAAATCCTCGACAGACATCTGAAAACATGAGTAGAGAGCTTACAAATAAGGTCTATTCCATTTCTCACTTTCTGCCATGCTGATCACATTCAACAGGGTTTATGTCTCTCCTGTAAACAGGTCCTTTGGAGATTTTTAAGAGCAGCTATTGTCATGTGCACGTGTGTTTTCCCTTCCCAAACCCCACAGGTGCAGATGGGACAGTGGTGCTGCAGATGGGACAGACACTGCTCAGCTGGAGCTCCTCAACAAGGTTATCAGTTGAGAAGGAACGGCAGTCTCCCAGTCATCGTTGTCAAGCAACATATCACACTGCAAACCACTTGGTTCCAGTTGTTTTCCATTTTCCTGTGTTGTGTTAAAGATTCAAAGCAAAGAAACTGAACTGCTCTTGTGCAGTGCCTAACTTCCTCTAGGAGAGCATTTCCTCTACTAGGTCCTCCAGTCAATGACGCAGTCCAAAGAATTTCAAATAAAGTTTCTTCAAACCCAGAACCCACATACTCCAGTAGCTTTCCTGAGCAGCCCCACCACTGCCTGACTTGGCACTCCACAGGACTGTGAAATTCCTCCATACTCCATTTTAACCTCCATTCCTGGCAATAGCTGGAATTGGTTTTCAGAAGCAGAAAATTTGATTTTGGCAGCAACCCAAGAGCAATTCACAAGAAGTTAGCTGAGCTTGAGTCTCAGTTCTATCATCACTGACCATGGTTTAGTAAGTCGAGCAGACAATTTGCCTTGGGTCACAAAAGCCTTAGTCCTTTCACATAGTGAAAAACACTACTATGCTTTCTCCTGTTTGACTTTGTCCATTCTTGAGCTTATTAATAATTACAATGTATTGTTATAATTATTAATAACTGTTTTGGTAACTGCTGTTTCACAGACACTGTAAGCCAACATCTGCAGTGTGTGGAGTTCATAGGATTCTGAAGCATGAAAATCCTCCCTCTCCCCCACTCCAAAGGAAAATCATGTCAAAGAAACACTAGGAAAAAGAAATAGTATTGTATTGTATTAATTGTACAGCAACATGATTGTACATTTCTGTGCAGATTGTACATTCTGCTTGCAGAAAATATGTGCAAAGGGTTTTGGAGTTAAAAAAAATGAACACGGCAGTCTTATGGTAAGCAGAAGAAGGTTTTTGTGCTTCATGGAAGGAATAAGTCTTAATAAGATATTAAGTCTTAATGAGACACTGGAATGGGTTGCCCCGGGAGGTTGTAGATGCACCCTCCCTGGAGGTGTTCAAGGCCAGGTTGGATGAGGCCTTGGGTGACCTGTTCTAGTGGGAGGTGTCCCTGCCTATGGTGGGGTGTTGGAACTGGAAGATCTTTGAGGTCCCTTCCAACCTAAACCATTCTATGATTCTATGATTTATCTTCTCTACTGTCACATGTGTTTCAGAGTACAGTAAATTGTATGTTTCCAGAAATAGTTGGTCATATGACTTTGAAACAGAACACTTTTAAATATAAACCTAGAAATCTGAAAAGAGAGGGAAAAAAAACCCCACACACAGAGAAAAAAAATGTTAGATCATCTGCTCCATCCTCTTCAAGCCCAGAAAAGTTTCCCAAGTTTACTAGTGGTGAGTCTGCTGCACTCCTCAGTGAGGTAGGCAGTGGGACCTAGTACATCATCATCTTAGGGAGACTCCTGCACAGTTCAGTAAGACTAGTTAGCTAAGAAACTTTCCCAAAATTGTTTCATATAATGATGAGATCAATAGGGTGGGTACCTGGCTTACCCTGGCAAGAGCTCTTGCTGGATTCTCTGCTGCATTTCAGTTTCAATTTACACCTTCTAATCTGCTTTACATTGAACAGCACCGTGCTTCCCTTAACAAAAATTCCCATGCTAATGCTAAACATCCATCATAGAATGAATAAACTAGATAAATGTTCAAATACCTGACCTACTTGCTCAGGCTTTGTGAAGGCTCTGCCAAACTTATGATTCAGATGTATAGCCAAGGTCTGAAGGAGGCATTCTTCATCACTACAATGGCTTGCTCCAGATTTTTTTGTTAAATATTAAACCTCAGGAATATTAATGTCCTTTGCAAGAGATGGTCCCTTGAAACAAGATAACAAGTAGAATTTTATAGATCTGCCAAGACTTGGTGATATAGTGGCAGTGGGATTTTTTTTTTTTTTTTTTAAATAAATCAAGAATGAGACTCTGTGATCGAGATAGGCCCAGAACATAGTATCAGGAAAGCTCCAACCGTTGTGAGCCCAGATGGAGAGGCTAGGTGATTCTGAAGCCACATCTGGATTCAATGTTGGGCCTGTTCCTCTCTTTGGAATGATTTGCACCAAACACATCAGGTCAAAACATTGGTGACCTTTCCAGGGAGGCAAGGATGGGGAGCTTAATGGTTAATGCAAATATCTGCCTGTTGCAGACATGGCACTTCCTAAAGGACCTTTACTAGTGACAGCATTCACAAAATGGAGTGAAAATGTATAGCCTCATATTCAAGGAGAATATTGGTTAAGTCATTTAATAAACGTTTCATGATGATGCAGTCTGGCAGTAAACAAACAGATTTCCAATTCAGGTATTGACATCTGCAACATTCTCAAGGCAGTTCAACCTTCCACCCCTGTTTTCTTTGGGAAAGGTATCTGCGGAACTCAACCAGCCGAAGGCATCACCAAGTCTTCACGCGTCGAGTGTTGATTGCCAAAGGGGCTAAGGAAACAACCACTTCATCAGCTTCCTTCCTAGAAAACCGAAGAAGCCCCGCGACAGAAGAGCTCAGCTCTGGAACATCACCTGGGATGGCTACGTCCCGGAGCCAGCCCCAACCCCGGCCCCAGCCTCGGAGCACTGTCGGGTGCGGGCAGGGGTGCGGGCAGGGGTGCGGGCAGGGGCGCGGATGGGCGCTGCGGAGCTTTGAGGCAGAACCCAGGTCTTGGTGGGTTGAAGTGGCAGAGCGCACTGACATCTAGTGGGTATTTGGGAAAGTACCCGGTTCTTCTGTGCTTGTTACGATCCAAAAGACCCCAGAGCAGCAGACAATAATGTTTTGCAGGCTGCTCATTTCCAACCGTCAGGCAGATGTCTGAAAAGGGCTCCTGAAGCCTGCGCCGAGACGCTTGGCTTTACTGCTCCCACTCAGCAATGCTTTGCTGTCTGACAAGAAAGCATCCATCTCCAGCTTCACGTGGTTGGAAGGCCAGACGAAGCTCTCATTGCATTTCCCTTCTCAGCAGTTTTGTCTTTCAAGTCCCAAGAGCAGAACAGGATAGAATAGAATAGAATAGAATAGAATAGAATAGAATAGAATAGAATAGAATAGAATAGAATAGAATAGAATAGAATAGAATATAGAGTCTTAGAATATAGAATCTCAGAATAGAATAGATTAGAATAGAATAGAATATAGAATTGGCCAGGTTGGAAGAGACTTCCAAGATCATCCAGTCCAACCTATCACCCAGCCCTATCCAATCAACTGGACCATGGAACTAAGTGCTCCATCCAGTCCTTTCTTGAACACCTCCATGGACGGTGGCTCCAAGGCATTCCGTATGTGAAGGAAAAGTGTAATTTAATTTTTTTTTTCAGTGAGATGAAGAGTTTTCCAGATTGGGAGAAGTTAACTGTGACTACAAGCCATAGCTCCTGGGAGACTTCCAATGATTTTTGACCTGAGAACTATAATATTCATCAAAGTTCAATCCTACATTTCACTGAAGTCCAATCCTACATCACAGGCCATTTTGTTTTCTCTCAGTGTAAGCAGACATTAAAGAATTAGGGGCTAGAAGAAAAGAAAACCTTTATTCCTTAAGGACATTATCACTATATCCACAGCATTTCGTAAGTACTGATGTGGGATTGACCTTCCACACAGTTTTCCACAGAAGCAGCTCCCCAAAGGAAGAAGATTGCTCTATAAAATGAGATTATTGCGAATCCTTTCTTTTCCTCCTATTCTGCAGCCATCATGTCCAGCTCTCAGAACACAGAGATAAATGGAGGCTTTGGAGAAGAGTATTTATACTTGCCCAAGGTGTACTGTTTCTGAAACAGCTCTGACATTACCAAAGAGAAAGTTGATCCTTATCCTTGCTCCAGCTCTATTTCAGCCACAGCTCCTACCTACTTTCCAGGTGCAGCTGACAAGTCCCCTTTTGGGGTCTGAGAAGGCAACTTTAAAGGCTATAGCCAACCCAATATACCTTCCTGCAAAGGGAAGTGGCTCACTTTAGAGGAATGTCTCAATAGAACAAGACAAGGAACACCAGAAAAAAATAGAAGTAAAATACTTTAAGGTACATAACTCTAATATAACTTTCTGCTTAGTTTAACCACCTTCCTCTAAGTTCGTATTACAAAAACCTCGGGGCTCTTGGTGTTGAGTGAGAGAGGGAACGGGATCAGAAAACCAAGTAACCATCCTGGTCCGATACAGAAGGCTGAATTCTCATGCTGTAAAGCATACTACTGTAAATTTTAAAAGGGAGTTAATGGTGTGTATTAGACTGAAGGGATCCCATATTAGCTTGACATGCCCAGCTACACTGTTGTCTCTATCTCAGTGACCACCACTTCAAAACTCACAGGCTCCTTGTCTCTAGGAGACTGTAAATAGACGCTCCTGTTACAGTATTGTATCCTCCACTAAACAGCTAGGCACACTCTGTTTTCTGACACCTCTCCTCCCATGACAAATTTAGACATCTTGGGTCATGTACTACCAGCTGGTTACTGACACTAGACTCCTCCTAAGCAAAGGATCTGCCTACAGCGTTTATATGTGGGAAGATGTGTTTCTAATTCCTGCTTTCAAGGTCTCCCTGAGCGCTGACCTCTGGTAGTTATTGGACTTGTCCTCTGCAGCATCTCCTAGTGATCCACGTCAGATGACATGAGAGATTCCTGTAGGAAACCAGCTGATGCAGACAGTGGGGCAGCTGATCCCTTAGCGTAGGGCAGGGCAGCTGTACCGGGTGAGCACGTCACTCACTGCCGGTAGCTTCCCAGCAGCGGGTATACCGTTTCCCTTCGGAAAAGTGGTACGTCTCAGCTCTAATCAAGTGTGTGATGGTATTACCCTTTAGCACTTGTAGTCCACCAGGGATTATCACCACCAGCTTCCATGCTGATGTTTCTGAAGCATGCAGAGGCGAGTTGCCGGGATGTCAGAGAGCTGTGCAGAGAGCGTAAGTCACCGCGGTGGAAAAACAGACACCTCTTGTATTTCCTGTTAAATGCGCGGATGAGAGGGAATGAATAACAAAGCCTGCTTGTCCTCTTTTCCTAAGCGAGGCATATAAAGCTGGTTATTCGTGGAATGAAATATGTAAGCTTAACCTCTGTATCTGCCAGGACCTTTTTTTAATGAGATAGGATTAAAAAAAAATTCCAGCTCCAGCACTGGCCGGGTTTATGAGTAGTGTATTTATTTAGCGCGGTTCCAAAAGAAGATACTTCTCTCCCTAAGTCATTAGTAAGTGGGGCTTAAAAACTGGGGCTACTTCATGTTTTTAGAAGGTATGAGACGTCAGAGAGGCAGGAGAGGAGAGTGATTTCTGGATGTTTGATTTTTGCCTAAGGAAAAATAGCCTCTATTCTGGCCTGCTGTGAACACAGAGGGCTGCTTTAACTGTTTGGCATTATTCCTGTTGTTTGTAACTAAATAGCACTAGCAGGTGATATTGTTTGATACTTGACTGATTGCTTCTAAAGAGCATACCTTCCATGACTGTAGAAGTCAACATCAGAAATTTACACTGAATTTTAGGTCCAACTGTGAAAGGCTCAGACTTTTTAAAGAAGAAGAAAAAAAGCACACCATCCGCTATGTCAAAACGAAAACGAAGGCAAAAAAAAACCCCACAACCCACAGATGTACAAAGTTTCCCTTTGCAGAGCTGTTGCATAATATTTACATTATTTCTGTACAAATCTCAGGTTGTGGAGAGCATTTTCCTTTTCACTTCACGTCATATATCGCCCAGGGTCCATGGAGACTTGGATGTCTGCAGACAGTTTCAACTGTCAGAAATTGTTTGAAAGGAACCAGAAAACTGGTTCACACACTCCTTCAGAATGTATATTGAACACATCTTTGCCAAGCACTAACTTAAACAGAGCTAGCCTGTAATAAAGCCCAAGAACTTATTAATTCACAGAGTGCAGAAGCAGGTGCTATGTCCCTGCTACTTCTGCAGTTTTGATTTGTGCTTCTCTTGCGATAGGTTTTCCTATTCTTATTTAACTGTTAGGGTAAAACCTTTCCAATACACAGTAATGAAGTGATCTGTAATTAGCAAGGGAACTCAGGAACTCAGGGTATTAAGTTCACACTTCTGAGCTACAAATCTTGCTATTACAGAAGCTATCAAAGGAGAATAGGGACACCTACCTTATTGAAATCTAATGGCCTACATTTTTACTTAAGGGAAGTGCTGATGCAGTAACCTGAACCTGATCCCATTATTTTCCTAGCTCTCTGCCAGTGCAGTCTATTCAATATAACATCTTGCTGGTGCGGATTGCTCTATTCACTGCTTACATTCATGCAGCAATGCACCTCGGAGCAGTGGTGGCACAGCAAGACGTGAACAGACCCTTCTCCATTAAGACAAGTTTCCATTTTAGCTTCCCAGATGAAATTCCACTTGCAGGTGTGGGATGTTTATTTGTGAGAGAGGGCTAGAGAGCAGTACCTTATACTCTATAAAAGACCAGGCAAAAAGCCTCACATAAGAAGTAAGCAGGATGAGGGAGGATTTACATACAGGATGAAAATTGTAAAACTGGATTTAATATTGTTATTATGCTTCCATGGGAAGGAGAGTATATGTCAACAATTTTATATTAGAAGTAAGCCCAATAGAAAAATAAGCCTCAGAGAGATCACCGTGCCTCTGCTCTCTACTCAGCTATATTTCTTTTTTAAGTAATAACCAAACATCCTTCAGAAGTGAAATCCTCAATATTTAAACAAAATCCGTCTACAAGGGCATCTCAGCTCTTGAGTTGTATATATAGTTATGCTATTGAAATAGCAAAAATCATCAATAAGGCTGCAATTGTCTACTACATTTGTTGTCTGATAGATCATTGTTGAGTAGAAACCTTTGACCTGGATATTATTCTTCCCATATAGTAACACAGAACAGTTGGGACCATGTTTGAAATACAAACTGAACATTTGTGCCATCACTTTAGTTATGCACCACTTCCTCCACAATAATCTAGAATTTATTAGTCAACTTGAGAGAGCATAAGGTGCTGAGATATTAGGTTCCTAAGAATTTTATGAAAACAAGCAGCTAGGCAGGGAAAACTGTCCCTATAAATGCCTCCAATGTAAGGAAGACACCTGGGGAACTACATTTACTAAACAGCACACTGACACAACAGGGATGCTCAGTGACCCATAGGAAACAAGGTTTTTTTGTCTCACTTCTCACTAAAGTGCAAGTACTTGAGGCTCACCCTGTTATAGGCTAGGGGGTCCTCTGTAATGTGACGATTGAGACCATCCTGTGAGACAGGGAGTCACAAGAGGTGCACAAATCCAACATTCAAATTGTGCGCCACCTTACACAGGTTAGTTCATAAAAATCAAAAGTAATACAAGTTACTGCTTAAAATTCTCTGCCCCCAGGTTCCCTTGGACTTAGCTTGCTTAACTTCTGCAAAAGGGGTGAGCTTTTGGTCAAGGCAGCAACAAATATTTTGTTTCAGGTTCTTCTGGGAACAACAAAAAGCAAGCATTATCCAGCATAATAGGACTTGAGGACCAATACCATCCTCACATGAGGTTTCACTCCAGCTACACTTTGTTCAGGCAGTCACAGATTGAAGACTGGGGATCTTCAAAAGTCCTGCCTTAATTGGAGCCCTTACCGGGAGATGTAAGTAAACGGCATAATTTTTTACATGTGCTACACTCACTCTCTGCTAACACTCCCTCCTCCAAATACAGAAAACCTAAATGTCAGCCTTCCTCTCCTCATTCTCTTCTGTATTTAAGTTCCCAGTGAGGCAGAACTGGGGACTCCAGTTTAGCAATCTAAAGAAGTTTGGCACCTCTCTTTCATTGCTTATAGCCTTGACCCTAAACCTTTGAAGGGTATAATGCCTGTAAGAAGTTAGTATCATTTGAACTTCATTTCTGGTACCACCCATGCCACGCTTAATCTTCCTGCAGTATTTAGTTATTGAAATTTTTGATGTGGGCTAAAACCACCTACTGTTTGATAGAAAATTTCTGCTAAATTTTGAAGAAGCAGAACATTTGTTCTTTAGTGTGTTTACTCATGAACACACACAAAAAATCAGTGTATGTGGTATGAAATAATGTGTGGTTCATGTTATTCACAAAGATAATCCAAAGGAAGCAATTAACTGGCTATTCCTACATACTTGTATAAAGGGTGCGAGAGGAAAAAGGTTTGAACTCTTCTGCAGAAAACTTAAAATCCTTTCACTGCCCAGAAAAAACTAAGGGGAAATAAACCAAAACCCACTATTTCTGTTCAGCCTCAAAAATTGCAACATATCATTAGCTGGAGTGAGAGCTATTATTTCCTACCCATCCTTTTGCAGGCAGTAGGTGCCGTCATGAAGACCTGTGGTTTGACTGATGAGGCAAAGACAACTGCTTTTCAGCCTTCATGCCATATTGCATGACTTTTGGAGCTTTACAAATTATGTCAATATTGTCTTTGCAGTATAATATTTTCCTAGTTCTCCTTGGGTCTATTCTAAGTTTGCTTAAAGATAAAAGAGATGATAATTTTTTTTTTTTTTTGTGTGAAAGAAAAGGCAGATCCTTAAATCCTTTCCTGTTGGAAAGCAAACTGAAGTGCATGCTTAGTAGTGGTGGCAGTTATAGGGGTTTCTCATATTCCTGCTTTTCCCAAGGGGAAGAAGGTGATTTGTAAAAGCCTTTATTATATAGGAGGATTCACTTAGAGTGTATGAGGACATGAAGGCAACCCGAGACTGTGAATTTTAGCATTTGTGTAAAGATTCCCTTATTAACAATACTTATCAGCACCATGCTGGTAGAACAAGCTGTTTATAAAGAACTGGCTTGAAGCCTCCATTTGCAGTACTCAACAACCAACAACCAACACCCAATAGCAAAGTATTGCTATTAGTCATACAAAACCCAGAAAGATGTTAAATATTCTTCAGCTGGAAGATAATCCTTTCGCTATGCATTAAGCCAGATAGAGAGGCAAACCTCACATCAAATTACCCAATGCTCTTTTTTTGACTTGGGTTTGGATGTCAGTTGTCAAGAAGAGGAGCTTTCCAAAATTGTTCTGAACAAGAAAATTAGATGCTGAAGACATAGTATCTTTCCCTGTAGCTTCATCAAGAATGGACTATATGAAAACATGCTGCTGGAACCTCACTTGACATGCTCTACTTCTATTAGCCATTACTAGCGTGTGCCCAAAAGCAAAGTCCAGTTTGGTCCTAGACATACACAGTGATGTTCTGTGCTTATTGAGACCTTTTTGTTTGTTTATTGGCAATGAGACATTTCCTATAACTGTAATAGTCTTTCCATATCATTTAATTCATAGTGATGTTAGGAAGAAATTCTTCACAGTGAGGGTGGTGAGGCACTGGCACAGGTTGCCCAGGGAGGTTGTGTCTGCTCCCTCCCTGGATGTTTTCAAGGCCAGGCTCGATGAGGTCTTGAGCGTCCTGATCTAGTGGGAGGTGTCCCTGCCTGTGGCAGGGGGTTGGAACTGGATGATCTTTGAGGTCTCTTCCAACCTAGACCATTCTATGATTCTATGATTCTATGTTCATTATGAAGAAATAGACTTTGCACCTTTTACCACCAGGTAAGACTCTTTGCATCCTTGCAATGAGCACTGTAATGGGAGAGTTCCCCATATGCTGCTGTTTCACTTAAGTTTTATAATTTTTTTTTGCTTACCAACTGTGCTGTAATCAAATAAAAGATTGCAGTTAGTTTTATGGTGTAGTTGTCCTTCATGGGATCTCTTTCAGCAAGCAAGGGGTCATATCTTCTGCCTCAGTCTCTTCAGTTAGTCATCGGGCAGATCAGCACAGAACTAACAGTATTTGAGCTCAATTTCCTACAACAGAATTGCCTATAATCTAGTTATAACCATTTCAAGTCACAAAGTGAAGTTTACGGCTAATATGATGCAAGCTATAGAAAGAAAATATTCAGGTTTTGTGCCCACCAGCTGCCCACATTGTTCCCCTCCCACCACCATCTCATCCACTGCAGAAAATGAATCTGATCACAAGCAACTGCAGGAAAGATACCATGAGTTTCCACCAGTCAGGAGCTGAATGTGGGTCAACTGCTTGTAAGGCAACTCTGCTCATTCTGTAACATCAATAAACATTCATTGATTTGAAACTAGCCCAGAAGGTCTCAGGTTTTGCTACATAGCCATAGTAGTTTCAGTTTGTTTCTTCTATAGTGAAGTATTGTTCAGCAGCTATAAATATGGTAGGAGAAGTTTTTCTGTTCCTCACTGAATTACAATTGACTACAAATGATGGGCTTAGAATGAATGTGGCGCATGACGAGATGCAGTATGTGAAATGCAGGTCAGCTCAGTCACAGGGCTTACACTGAAGAATAAAACTCAGCAGTCTTCAACTGCAGGATAGGTCCACTTGGCTATTCTCATGAGTAAGACAAGGAAAATCCTCAAAACCATGATGATCCTCAAAGGTTTTTTGAACGGCTTATTGGGAAAGGTACAATGTAAAATCAGAAGATATGTTCATCCACAACTCCTTCAATCAAATCATCAGATAAGTGAAAGGGAATAAAAAAAAACCTCAGAGGAAAAAAAAGAAGACTAGAATTTGCTGTGTGTACTGGACTATTTATGGAATATTTCCTGTTTAAATACACAGAGGCACCTTGAGATTACTTCTGCTGAATCCTGTGGTACTGACTATTATAGGAAGGATGTATCTCCTATGGTACTTAACTGTTCTGGAAAAAGTTGTACCCTGTCTCCTGGGACACTTCCACACAAAAAAAGGACTTTTTGTCTGTATGAAATAGAGAAACCAAGTAAATTGTCAAGTTCTCCAAACTGGGGCCGTGAGCTGTCTCCAGGGAGAACTTAGTCAATAATCTGTCATCTTGCATGAGCTTTAGGAAGATGGAGGAGGTTTTGATTATTTTATCTCTTCTCAGGGAAAGTGCCTATAACCTAGTTTCTGATGCCAAGTACATGATGGGGTGATGGGATACTAAGTTCTTGCTCTTAATGGAACCATGCGGAAAGGAAACAAAACACATGGACACCGCCGATCCAATATGGATGATAGAAAAGTGCCGATTTTATTGTAACATGCGCGTGCTTATATAGAAGGTGAAATTAAGCATTCATGTTATGCACAGACTACTTCTCGCATTGGCTAAAGCACTTAAGGTTAAATTTACATGTGTACACCTACTTGCGGTTTCTGCTTTTTGGCTAGCTTCCTCTTCCCATCTGGACCAACATCCTCCCTAATCGCTTATCAGTTGGCTCGGGGGCTTTCCAGCTTGACTCAAGGACACCCTGCCCTTATTGAACCATTGGTATGCTAGGGGCCCACTCTAAACGGAATGTGCTATTGTTAAGATTTACTTACATCAAGTCCTGCTACACTAGCAGCCTCCAAATAAGCATCATTCTGCTGGCCCACAAGCTGTACATAGTTGGGGTGACCCCTGCACTCAAGCCACTCTCCAACAGAACCACATTTCTTTTTAGAAGTTGGGCTCAGTAATTGGAAATGGCTCTTCCCTGTGGATAAGTTCTGTGCATTTTAGACTCTCAGGCTCCTTGCATATGCAGAATTTTCAAAAACATCCAAGAGATGTAGGACCTCAAGCTACTACAATGTAAAAAAACAAAACCCCTAAAATCCCAAGCCAAACCAACCAACCAGCCAACCAAAAAAACCCCAAACTCAAGCCAAACCAACAAACCAAAAAGCGGCCCCCCCCCAAAAAAAAAAAAAAACCCCGAACCAACACCTGAAAAAAATNAACACCTGAAAAATATTCCTAAATCTCTTTTGTTGCTTTGAAAAATGGTAACTTCTGTCCTGACTTATCATACCAAAAGGAAGAAGGAAGAAATTTGGGCTTTGAGCCATGTCTGGGCTATTTCAAGATTTTGCATCTGAAAGACAAGATCATTGAAGCCAGTTGTTCAGCTGGATCAGGAGTCCAGAGGGAGTGTAGAGCACTAGTGTGAAGTACTTTCTTTGGCATGTCCATGTAGAGGAGATGAGTCTCATGAGTTAGTTATGGGTTCTGACTACTTTTTTTGTGGTTAACTCCAGCCTGAGAGTGTATTGCTTGCAATAGTCTAACCTGAAGGTGATGAAAACATAGTTTACTCAGCCAAGTTCCACACCCAAATATGGGTGGCACAATTTCCCATTTCAGAGCAAGTTAGGCATTTCTGTTGTTATTTTGGTTTGTTGAAACACAAAGAGTAATGTGAGCTTTAGGTCCACATCCATCTCATCTTCAGGAGGGTCAGTCCAGTCCTTCCAATTGATATTCAAACATCGCTTCTGTAGATCTCTTTGTTTCTCCCTTTTTGTTATGCCAGATTGCTTTCTGCCAGTTATTCTCCAGAAGACAGTTCCTTTGATGTGTTTATCAACTTTATTCAGATTGCCAAGATCTAGGAAAAGTGTTGCCAATACATGGAAAAGAAGAGGGACTGAGACTGCCAGGATAATGGTTGCCCATAACTCATGAAGTCATGTTCTCCTGGCTCACACTTTGACACAGTCAACAAACAGTAGGAGTGTGATTGATGAGTCTCTAAAGAAATTTACAGATAAAAGTTTGAGAGAAAATCAAGAGCATAGGAACTACCTTGCCTATTTATTGTGATACCTCTGAGATGGCTTCTGTGGTCAGCCCCTGGTGTCAGACTGTCTAATTTTGGAAAAAAACCACTTGCTTCTCTGGGCTGAGTCACTCCTACCATCTGGCTTTCTCCTAGTGCCAATACAGAATTCTTGCTTGCTGAGGTCTTGCCAGCTCCTGTAGGTTGTATGTCATGGATCTTAGATAACACAGCACACTTCAGCAGCTTTTCAATTTGTTGTTTGCAGATCATTGGCAGTTTTTCTCTGAAATGAGCCTTACATGGGTTTTGATACATCAGGAAGCTGTCATCACTTGGACAGGTGAGAGTCGGTACTGATGGATTTGAAATCTGGCCTGTTTCTGGCATTTCAGAGTATTTTGTGAGGCCTTTCGTTGAGACCATACTCAATATGGAATGTCTCATCATCATCACACCGATATCCTACAGCTGAGCTCATGTGGTGGAGATTCAAGTGATACCTCTCTCTGGGTTCAGAAGACCTCCCATAGTGAAAAGACAGATAATGTAGACTAAGTGGAAATGAGTAGGATGTATTTCTGCTGTATGTATTAGAAGAGAATGCAGTTTGACAGTGTTAGTTCTAATATTATTAATTTGGTTATTTGTGGTTCTGAACTCCTGTTGGAAAAATGTGTGTTGGATGTGCCATGAGAGTAGTTTAGTTTTCCTTTTTTTTTTTTTCTCTTATGTCTGTGAAATTTGCAAATGCTGCATGCACCCTTATTTACTTCTCAATTATCCTGCAAGAGTAATGCCTGCTCTCTTGGCCACATTTCTCAATTACTGTAATTCTCTCTTGGTAGGCTTCCCAGTCACAGAAAGATGCAGCCGCACAATCTCAAATGCAATGGGCAGCTATTGTCAGAGCACAAAGCTTTGCTGTCCTCATAGTCACTGCTTTGCTGATATTTGAGACCACACCGTGGAGCCTGTCCTCAAGATTTGCTACTAGGGTGTGGCAAGGAAGATCTGCGTTTAAATTCATGCCCTCAGAGTGATCTCAGCTCTGTCTGGAGAAGTTTCCTCTGCAGGAAATGGGAAACATAGGAATCTGTTCCAATCTGTTGTTTGACCATATAACCCTGTACCCCCATTTCTCTTTTTTGTGTAGCATAGGTCATACTATCTACCTTCTTCTGTAAATTGCTTTGAGTTCGAAGATCAGCTGCAGGCAGTTAGTGAGTAAATATTATTGCATTCACTGGAGAGAACATGGAAAGCCTTCCCTACAGCACATGTGCCTCAGCTCTCCTTGGCCTGGGGTGTTCACACACCTTGCGTGCCCAGCTTGATTTACACAGCCTTTCCTTTTCACCTCAGGGCAGGGAGGCTCCAGACACATTAGCTAGCATCTATTTCAAGTGTTGTTTTCTGCACAGTGGCTATCAAAACTTATTTCTGCTCACCTGACCATACAATTTTAAAAATCATTAAGTTCAAAGGTTTTATATTCCCCCCTCAAAAAAAAACCAGTGATAAAAGATTTTACTGACCCATTTCTACCTTTCTGAGGACCGGGAAGAAAGTTACAAATTGCATGGGATTCAGTAAGCCACTGCAGTTTCTCTGTGCCCCCTCCTGCAGGTGAGAGCTCTCTCATGCTGTAATGAAGGGATTTTGAAAACAGCATCGTGGTGCAAGAAGCTGGGAGTCCCAGTTAGGAGGCAAAACTGAGTTTTGGCCATCTCCGGGCTTTGCCAGACTGTTTGCTCCTGGAGAGTCAGTGGTAATGTTTCTTATCTGCCCAGAGAGGGAAGGAAAAGAATGCCCTAGTGTTGTGGCCTCTCCTTTAGGACCCAGAGGTGCCTGATGCCCTTGACCCTTATCTCTTTCAACAGACACACAAGAAGTTATGAGTGATGATGCCTGCTCCAACTTAAGTCTTGCTTAGATTTTGATCTCTTTATTCTCAAGTTCCTACTTGTTTTCTTTATCTGACTAAAATATGGTGCCATGTTGTTGATCTGTTCTGATTCATAACAGCAACAAATACTTCCTGTATCTATGAGTCTCTTCAGCTTTACATCCTAAAGACAACCCTAGGAAGTTAGTTTTACACTCTCCAGGTGTGCTTCTCCCTGCAGTTCCTCCTTGAGAATAAGCTCCATGCCAATGAAAACCTACCCAAGCAACATCCTTCTTGATTTTTTTTGGTTTTAGCATATTTTTAGTATTTTTTTTTCCCCCCAAAGTGATTTCAGCATCTGGTAGTCCCAGGATGAAAATGGATTGCTCTTTAGCTGAAATAGACTGGTATAATAACAGAGGTTTGAAGTTCAGAATGCTTTCATGGTGTGCCCAGAAGCAAGTCTTGCAACTGTAATTATCATCAGATAATTTTTCATGTTATTGAGTTAACTTTTTCCCCATATCACTCTGATTGTCAGTAAGGATTTTTTTTTTTTTTTCTCCTGGGCCATTGAATGTAAGGCAAAACAACTTGCAGTCTAGTAAAACAGTAATAATTGAATGGTGATATACACAGATGTGGCTGGTGAGGTTTCTGGGTTATTTTCACAGTGGAAGTTACACAATTCCAGAACTCTGAATTTGTCATTTACTTTTTGTTTCAGGAGCTGCACTGCTCAGCCCAAGAATACACAGCTTTTACAAACGGAATCTAATAGAAATAACATACGTCTTTTTAAAAACAATATTTGTTAATAAACCCAGACCTCCAATATTGTAAAAATACACATGTCAAGCCTTAATGCCAGCTACTCAAAAATCATTTAGAGACCAGTAACACAGGATCAGATTCTGCTGCTGTTCCTCAGCATGAGTCTTTTTTTTTTTTTTTTCTGCTTTGACTCAATTCTTTTGAGGCTAATTTGCAGTCAGATAAAACTCAGCATGAGAAAGAGCAGCAGAGCTGGACCCTGAAGTCACCTAGCACGTAGCAAAGTTTGAGAAATACCAGAGGCACCTGAAATTTTCACTGAAGACTGGTGGTCACCAGCAAATAATTATTATTATAGTGGTAACAGTGAGTCTTGGCTTCACTACTCTGAGTGAACAGTTACTCAGTTACTTGCCAGGTTATTATTATCTTGGCACTTGATGCAAAAAAAAGAAAAAAAGAAAAAAAAAAGAAAAAAAGTAATTTGCTATGTTTCTTAAAGCTGAATGTACACCTATTGAATGAAAGCATTTATTGACCATATGGGGACAGATTCTCAGCAGGCATTAAATAAGTTACATCCATTTGCCAAGACTTCTTGCTTGTTATGTTTTATTAACGCTGAGAACTGCAGGTTGGAAAATGGAAATAGGTGGAAAGGTGTCTTTGCCATAAGAAGCCTATCTCTTCATGTCATGTAGATCTAACTCCAGTGTTTTGGATTGTCTTGACAGTTGCATCCATATTATAAAGTCAAGAGCAGCACAAAGATGTTAAATAGGAAATGACTACCCTAATATACGAAGAAAGTGGAATACAATGAAGCTAGGGTATAGCAGCTTCAAAAAGATAGGAAAAAAAAAGAGATTGCTTTACCTTCTGCCAGAGGACACCTGGCACTAAATGCTTGTATGGGTTCAAAAAGTAAATGAGCAAAATAATGAAAGAAAAAGTCACTAAGATGAAACACTAAGATAACATTTCAGGATCAAGAAAGCTGTGATTGTCAGCCTGCAGGGACACTGTGATTGAGAAGCATTGCTGTACGCTTTTCCTACTTTTACTCCCTTTCCTAAATCTCAGCTATAGACACTGTTGGCACAGATTACAGGAGTGCATAGATCTTTGATCTGACTCTAAAGCTTTTTATACTCCTACATAAAACATTTTTTTTTTTGAGCCAAAGCATGAGAAAAACTCACACAAAGAAACAGCTGTATATTGAAATACACACTTAAGCTATAAACTGAATCTAAACCATAATGCAAATCTCTCAAATTAGACAGCTTCAGACACAGGATTTGGTGTGATCCCATCAGGAGGCACATTGACGGCACTGAGAATTACTAGGTGTAGATATACCCTGACTTCGGAACCCAGGCTGATTAAAATTAGATGGAGTGTTTGCAATATCCAGTAAAACTTTGTCTGTTCCACAGATAATCTCTTTTGATCTTCAGGAGAAGGGGGCAAATCCCAAAGCCCTTGTCAGCTGTCCTTACCCTGGCTCAATTTCCACCGAAACAAGTAGGACTTTTGCTCACATAAAAGCATTTGGACTTCTTCCAGCAACATCAGTAGACAGACTATCCTCCTGGATGAATATAGGGTGCTATTATGGGTCCAGACTAAGATGTTGCAATGAAAGAGCCCTGACTGTGTGACTGGGGTTTGGAGGCGTGGGTGCTACTTGTTGCTGGGATACCTTCCTAAGCTCAGGTAGACACCACCAAACTGAGAGAACTGGAGATTGATGTTACTTGACACTACCTTGTATTAACATAATCTGTTAGCCCAAATTTTGTCTTTTATTTATTCCTCTAAGTTTTTCATCAGCTGAGGTCAGTTGGCATTCAGCCTAGTGATCACAGAGTCATAGAATGGTAGTGGTTGGAAGAGACCTCTGGAGATCACTGAGTGCAGCTCGCCTGCCAAAGCTGGATCTCTTGGGGCAGGCCACACAAGTTACCTGTCTGGGTAACCTGTTCTAGTGCTCTCTCACCCTCACAGCGAAGAAGTTTCTCCTCATGTTGAGGTGGAGGTTCCTGTGCTTTAATTTGTGTTGCTTTCCCTGCATCCTGACACAGGACACCACTGAGAACAGACTGGCCCCTTCTTCTTGACACCCACCCTTAAGATATGTGTAAGCTTTAATAAGCTGCTCTCTCAGGCTTCTCCAGACTAAACAGCCCCAGGTCTCTCAAAATGGTCACAGGTCACTCACCACGTCCTCTGAAGACTTATTGTAGTCAACAGCAAAATTATAACAATTTGACACCACTCCAGATTAAAATCTTGGCCCAGAACTCATTCAAGTACACGGTAACATCAATGGGTGCTGAATTCAGACCTCACAGTTTCCTTCTTGTGTGTAGTTGTCCCATTTGTGTAACGTAAGAAGCCCAGGCAGCCAAGTTAGAAAACATCTAGTGACAAATTCAGACATTAGGCACAGCAAGGTCACAGAGATGTCACCAAGAGGGCCTGCAGGCTCTCATTACCTCCTTTCTCTTTTGTGGTAACTGCTTCTTTTAAATGATTCGCCAGCTGCACAGCCCACTGCACCGCACTGCTTTATCTATCAACATCCAGATGAACTACTGCTACTGGGCAATCCCACAGGATGATTATTGCATTGCACATATTAAGCTGCAGGAAGAGGAAGGTAACTTTGCGTGTGTGGAAACAGGCTTATATCCATATCCTTAATAGGGCGTTTAAGCAGTTGTGGAGAGTCAGAGAGCTCTCTTGCAGAATCTGATATGCAACACAAAGAAAAGTTGACCCTTTTACCTTACCTTGCATCCTGGGACCAAGCAGCTGCTGTGATCTTCACAGGATGCATGGTATTCCAGTGATCTGTGGTAGAAGGGAGGACAAATAAAGCAGAAAGGGTAGGGATTAGATAGTTTAGGTCCAAAAAGCATTAAAAGGCCCTTGATAACTCCTGGGAACTATTTATTGATTCCTTCTATGCACTGCACATTCCCATTAAGTGATTTCATTTCCTTATTTCTCCTAATCACATCACTTGGTTTAGCAGTCTTTTGCTCTCTGAAACCTGGGGGTACACAGATAAGTTCAATTTCTCATGTGGCTATACTTTTTATTACACGTGAAAAGTTGATACAGTAAAAGTAACTCCTTGGAGCCAGCAGGTCTGGAGCTTTAATCATTATGAATTGCTGCATCAAGGAAGCAGCAGCAAGTTAATTGCTGTGTAAGTCTCAGTCAGACTAACATGTGACTTTTCCAGTCTCTGTAATGGGCACTGATACAGTGCTGGGAAGATGTGGCTGCCTCAGAGAAGTATATTGCCACCTTGGAAATAATGGTAAAAGATCAGAAATAATAATGCTAATAAGACAGTGATGTTGTAATGTTCAGATCCTTGAGTCCTTGACACTGCAAATAAGCTCAACCACAGGAAAAAAAAAAAAAAAAAAAAAAAAAAGCTTTATGCTGGGGTACACTGCTTGGAAACAACACCTTCATTTTGTGAGGCACAGAGAGGCTGGAGAAAGAGAGAGGGGTTGCTGCTTTGATTTTCCCCTTAAAAATAATGGAAGAAGCGGAAGGTCTTAAAATCTTCTAGTTTGGCAAAAAGGGGAAACGCACTGCTTAATCTAGCTAACTCTCATGTCATCCCAGGTCCATGAGGTGTTTTTGTTGCCCTTGATTTAAGGAGCTGGCAATGCCACAGGCTTTTCACTAGTCAGCCCGATGGTACTTGAAGTGCAAAAGGTTTCTCTTCCTTCCTTGTGAGTAGGCACCCATGCTGCCTCCCGAAGCACCACTGGCTGCTTGGGAGAGCAAGGAGGAACCTCTCCTTCCAGGAACAGGATGATCCCAGCCACCACATGCTTCTCTTGCAGACCTTCCAGACTGCTCAAAGCAGGGCTCACTGTGGGCTGCAATTCACCCAGCTGCTGGCACCATTCACCTTTGAGCCAGGGAAAAAAAAATCTGCAGCTACGCTGGAACAAGGAAGAAATGAAAACAGATATAGAACATTGGGTCTGTTTCTATTGGCTCTGGATGCTGGGCACAGTATATAAGCAGCCTCTAGTTCCCGAAAGGTCCCTCCTTTGCAGATATTTACAGAGCCATCTGCAGCAGTCAATCAGACAGCACCTAAATGAATGAAAAATAAAGCTGCAAAATGGTATTTCCCATTCTTTGGAACACAGTAGGAGTGTCTCCTGTTCCTTTCAGCACCTTGACTAGATACGTTCTTCAGCACAGGAAAATACTCTGGCATATGGCACGGGGAGATGTGTACTCAAAAGGAACAAACCTCCATCACTCCTTACTTTCCAAATGAAATGTCCATGTCATTTTGCATATTTTTGAAAACTGGGATACCAGCAGTGTGAATCATTTTCTCCTGTATGGTGCTGAGCCCTTTGGAAGACCTTTGCTTTCACAAGGTTTTGTGCGCTTTCTAGCACAAATGATTTGTGCTTGTTTAAAAAGATACCGGCTTTTCTCTGCAACTTAGTCATACTTATGTAGGTCACTTTCTGCAGTTACCATGTCGACTGTGCAGAGCTATGTGTCATTTAAAGTTAATAAGAAAACAGTAGAGTGGTTCATCCCTTCTTGTTGTAAAGGGAAGAGAATGATGTACCATGTGAGAGGCAGGTGAAGGGGGCCTACAGGAGGGCTGGGGAGGGCTATTCACAAGGTCTTGTTATGAAAGGACAAGAGGTAATGGGTTTAAACTGGAAGAGGGGAGATTTAAACGGGATGTTAGGAAAAAGTCCTTTACAGTGAGAGTGGTGAGACACTGGAACGGGTTGCCCAGGGAGGTTGTGGCTGCTCCCTCCCCGGAGGTGTTCAAGGCCAGGTTGGATGAGACCTTCAGCAACCTGTTCTGGTGGGAGATGTCCCTGCCTATGGCAGGGGGTTGGAACTGGATGATCTTTGAGGTCATTTCCAACCTAAACCATTCTATGATTCTATGATTGTACCATGTTGTAGTTCATCCCAGCTGAACTGAAGGGCATTGCTCTTCCTTCATTTTAAAATTTCAAGTTCATCTGATGAGGGGTAAAAAGCCATCTCATGGTAGAGAGCCAGCATTATCCTTCAGACACCACTTAATCCTGCTTAAGGGGGGTTAAATATTGTAAGGATCTTCTAAGTGCTCTCACAGGGGAAGAATTTTCACCTGAAAAGACCAGTCAATAAAAGAGCTCCCATCTGTTCACCCCCAGAAAAGCAGCCAGCAGTGGGCAGAGAAAAAAAATTCTATACTTGAGATGCCAAACAACCTGAATACAAATTGAGAATGATCTGTGTCTCGTTTTAAAGGAACACAGGTTCTCATACTTACCGTGGTATTTTATGATTCCATGTAGACAGAAAGGATTAATTTCCCCACTCATGTTCGGGGAATATGGGCACTAGCAGCCATTAGATGTAATTCATCACCTGTTTAAATCCCACATGCATCGATAGGGAAATTAAATTCAATTTCCTTTCAAGTTTAAGTATGTCTAAAGATATTCCCCAATCCAGGAAAGCACTTAAGCAAGTGCTTCACCTTAAGCATGTGAGTGGTTCTAGTGATGTCAAGTGCTTTACTGGACAGGGCTGTGATCCATAGCAGATGTACACCTGCACCACAGAATGAACACCCAGCAAATGCAGAAAAGTTGAGGCACCGGGGCACTAGAAACACACTTGATTATTTCTGGGGTCCTGTGATTTTGCTTCTGTCTGCATGATTTTCAGCTGGAAAAAAAAAAAAAAAACAAACAACAAACCCAGGGAAATTAGGTACAGCAAGGCAAAGTTTCAAAAGCACATAGTTCTCTTAGTCTCCTGGGGAAAATTTTACACAATCCTAGTTTCAAAATAATGTTAAGGTTGCAAAATTGAGCAATCATAAAAGTCAGGAAATTTAAAAAGTTAGTATGTGCCTCTCAATGTTAGCTCAGCAATAGCAAATATATCTAGTGGGAGAAGTTTATACTTGCAATTTCTGTGTTAAATAATAAAGTTTAAAGTATTCTTGTTGACCATTAATAAGCCACACAAATGATACTGGGTATTTAATGCCTGTAAGAGGCATCTTAATCATAAGAATTTCCTGGCCTTGGAATTTGGAGAGCTTGGTTTAGGAATAAGAAATATTACTTGTGTTGCTGAGGTTTTTTTGGCTCTTTTCACAGTTAAAGGTGAAAGTCATCTTTGGGAAAGAAAGGTAATTTCACCTGTGTTATAACACAATTTTCACATCAGAATAGTTTTGTGATGTTTATGAAAGGCTATGATTTATATCGTTAGGCAACTGACTTAACTTTTTGAGGTTTTTTTTTTAGGGAAGTAAGAACTTCTGTGGTAAAGAGACCACAACACTTCCCGCTTGCTGGCAGAGGAACTAAGCCTCACAGAACAAATGTGCTCTACCTGAATTAATAATATGAAGCTGTTCTGCGAAATGTTTAAAAAACAGAATGGTCTTTCCAGGCCAGATGTATGACTTTCCTAAATCTATGTGTCGTGGTTTAACTTACCGTGAAAATCTAAATACAGTGTGATGGTAGTGTTTAGATAAGACAGATGTGGAGTGCAGTGCAGGTTTGGTGTTGTAGAAATGCTGATCCTTATAAATGAGCTGTATTGCACTCTGGGATTTTCCTGGCTGAGTCTTTCAAAACCCAGGCTAGATTAAATCATCACAGCTGGGGAGAAAAGTATCAGGAATTAAATAACTATGGAAGTTGTAAGAGCATGAATGTTTGAAGCAGTCAAATAATTGCAGCACTTTCTGAGAGCTACCAAAGAGATAAATGAGTTTGTGGTCAATGGTCTTATTTATTCTGATGTCATCTTGAAAGACAAATGGAAGTGTCAAAGATGTGGGGAGAATTTTATACGCGACCAAAGCAGTAGCTATCGAAGCAAAGTGCAGTCGAAACACAGGAGTCCCGCACACACTGAGCTCAAAGCAAAGATGACACTTTGAACTCAGTGCTTCCACCTATTTTTGTATTACATTTAGTACCCTAGGTCACAGAATCCCACAGAATCACAGAATGGCAGGGGTTAGAAGGGACCTCTGGAGCTCACCTGGTCCAAGCCCCTGTTACAACTAGAGCAGGTTGTATAGGATTGCATCCAGGTGAGTTTTGAATATCTTTAGAGAAGGAGATTCCACAACCTCTCTGTGTAGCCTGTTCCATGCTCTGTCATCCTCAAAGTGTTCAGATGGAGCTTCCTGTGTTGCAGTCTGTGCACGTTTCCCCTTGAGTGTCTTAAGGTCTTCTGCAGTAAGTTGCAAGCATCTTGAGCTCTCTTTTGGTCAGCTGCCAGCTTGTGTATTAATGGAACTATGTCAGACTGGAAATAAAAGATGTCTCCCATGAAGGCATGCAAGTATGAGGACCTAAAGTGTTACGTAGAATCTCCAGCAGTGCATCACAAGTTCAAAGTTATGGCAAACACCTAAGAGAGAAGATCATTGTATCATGTTTGTTCCCAACATATCAACCCATCAACCATACGGATTATGGGGGAGCTGCTCTCTGCTTACACCACCACAAGCAACTACAAACCTGTTCTCATATATGTCTTCAGTGCACCCAGATGCTATGTAAGCAAGAATGGGGACATCTGACTGGTCTGAGGCTGCTGAATGTCTGTCCAGAAATGGACTCACACAAGCATTGTCACCTGACCCTCTAAGGTCTGCCAAACCTAGGAAGCAGTGTGTGGACCCCCTAGCCAGCACAGGTGCCACTAGTCCCTTGTGCTGCCAACTGTTCAGGCTAGGTGCAGTTTGTGCAGCATGCTTGGGCATACAGGATGTGCTGCTCAGAGATTGCTCATACTTCTGTCTGGGAGTGTTTCTGGCAGAAAAATTTGAGCCAAAAAAGGCAAACAGACAAAATAAAAAACATGAGTGGGCTGCCACTGCCCACATGCCTGTGAACAGTTGGGATGAAAGCTTATTGGACCAAAAAAGGGACAAAAGGGAGAGGCTAATGGTCGCCTGAGTTCATGCACATGGAAATTATAGGAAGACATCCCAGTGACTCCAGGCAGCTTAGCTTGGATTGAATGAATGGCCTTCCCTCTGCTCCTTCCAGTTTGTGGCTGCTGAGTGAAGCATGGCAGCCCAGATCTTATTTCAGGTTTTGCCATGGCGCATATTTTCTCCCTTAGATGTTTCAGTGAGAGAACACCAGCGTCTGCATGCAGGACCACTACACCCACTGGGGTTAAACCTGGAAATGGAGGGCAGAGAAGAGAGAGCTGTCTCTGCTGCCAGCCATCACCTGAGGAAAGTCATCAGCTGTCTTGGAAATGAGAAGACAACTGAAGACGCAGACACCTAGCAAGTTATCCTACTGGCAACTTGGTAGATTTGATTTCAGTCTTCAACAAAATAATTCTGAAACCACCTGCATCATAGGATAATGCTGACCAGGAGCAATAACCAAAAAGATTTCACAGTGAGAGAGTTAATGCCAGTCTAAGTATCATGATTGCTTTCTGAGATCAGTTTACGTAATGGCTGAAGGGGCAAAGACAGCATAAAGTGTAATACACCACAGACCCTTGCAATAAAGATGAAATTAAATTGGGCTGAAAACTATTCTAAGCAGTATTAAATAATGTCAATAGCACAAGAACAGGTAGGCAGAAGGATAAGAGGGAGAGAGCCCAGGTGAGACATGGATAATAAAAAATGCCTGATAACTCTCAATAGCTATTTTCAGGGCATACACATTAACAAGGTAATTTGTTTAGACTGATTAAAGGGAATCAGCATGAGAGTGGTGAGACCCTGGAATGGATTGCACAGGGAGGTGATTTGGGCCACATGCCTGGGGGTGTTTTAGGCCAGGCTGGATGAGGCTCTCTGCAGCCTGATCCAGGGTAGGGTGTCCCTGGGCATGGCAGTGGGGTTGGAACTAGATGATCCTTGTGGTCCCTTCCAACCCTGACTGATTCTATGAGTCCATGATTCTATGAGTCTATGATATTATGAAATACGGCTGGGAGGTAGAATATGAGAATTTGGTTTAGCTCTCAGGGTGCATTTCTAAACTGTGGAGCATACCAGATTGTAGAACAGTCTGCCACAGGAAATGTTAGAAACTTCAAGGCTTGAGGCGTTGAAGGCTTTGAAAACTAACTGGGTAAAATCACCCAAAAATAAACTGGAGGTAAAGTCCTGTGCAACAGTGCAAGCACGATGGTCTCCAATCATAAATTATAGTAACTCAGATATAACAGGTACCCAGCAAGCTTCATACAAGTGAGCGGGGGAACAGACCTCAAAACCTCTGCATCTCAAGCTCCCAGAAACCAAATACTGTGTTGGTGTAAATTGGTGTAGTTTCATTCACTTCACTGAGTGATGGTATGTGGATTTATGCTGACTGAGAGCCTGGCTCAATGGCTTCTGACATTTGAGCTAGAATAGCTCCATCATCTCACAGCATTCCCAGGTAATAAATGCTCCGATTTAGCCGTTAGGCATTTGTAATCTGACTGGGCAGCAATTAATTCACCAGCTCATACTTGCAGACAGGAATCCTCAAGGGCACAGAGCCCCCTGAAAGGTCTGTGTGATTCTGGCTGCAACCCTTTCTGCAGATGTGGTGTCCTTTCAGTCTGAGGGCCTGATAAAAGGCCAGCCTACGCACAGGCTTCCCCTGGTTCCAGCAGATCATGTTCCAAAAATGGATATGGTTGTTTCCAACATGAAGCCATAAGGAGACTCTCTGATCTTGACTTGGTTACATTTATTCTGTAAGTGAAAGCATCCATAAAGATGTTGGTACACAAACAAGAGTTTCTGTTCCCATGTCTCCTTATTGTTCTGTGCTCCAACACCATGCATGGATACTGAGATAAACTCTTATCTTGCCATTTTCCTCTGTGCTAACTTCCAATAAAATGCTACATTAAGTTTAGAACAATGGTTTTCTGGCCTCACTGTAGAACATTGGTGTTTCAAATAGTGAAGAATTTACTCAACAAGACCAAGAGCTTTTGAAGGTTTCTCAGCCTAAGCATCCAAAACTAAAGGCACTCAAGTTCACAGGGCTCTTTTCAGAGAATAGAATAGAATAGAAAATAGAATAGAATAGAATAGAATAGAATAGAATAGAATAGAATAGAATAGAATAGAATAGAATAGAATAGAATAGACCAGGTTGGATGAGACTTCCAAGATCATCCAGTCCAACCTATCACCCAGCCCTATCCAATGGCACTAAAGGCTCCATCCAGTCTTTGCTTGAACACCTCCAGGGATGGCAACCTACCACCTCCCTGGGCAGCCCATTCCAATGGCAAATCACTCTCTGGAAAGAACTTCTTCCTAAAATCCAGCCTATACCTCCCCCAGCACAACTTGAGACTGTGTCCCCTCATTCTGTTGATGGTTGCCTGGAGAAGAGACCAACACCCACCTGGCTACAACCTCCCTTTAGGTAGTTGTAGACAGCAATGAGGCCGCCCCTGAGCCTCCTCTTCTCCAGCCCAAATGTAGAGTTTAAAAATATCTACCTGTACCAAGATTGGAAATACAAACACATGCATATACATATAGACAATTTCTGGTTAGCATCCTTTTATCTCTTGACACCATACTTACTGCTTAGTATTGCAGGTTCTGTCCCTAAGGCCTGGCATTAGGCACTGCCTGAAGCACCTTGATGAGGAGACCTGCTCCTTCCAGCTGCTCCTGTGGACCCACAAAAGCAGGTAGCAGCTACTGAGGGAAATTCATCCCAGTGACAATGTAAAAGTTTCTGTGAACATACTTACCTCAGCCTCTGGCTATCTGGAGGACTGAGGTGACAAGACTCCAAAATTTGGATAGTAAAATTATGTGGGATCAAAATGTGAACCTAGTCCTTTTTTCTTTGCAGCCTTTCTAGTTCTTCCAGGGCTGCTGACTTTTATGTAATTTCAGGGTAAACATGAAGCTTTCGGTTCACACCTCTAGAAAAAACCAAGATGGCACAAAGATTTAAATACATCTGTGAAACCAACAAAAAAAAAAATTTAAAAAGGGGTCAGCTCAAGAATATTTCAGAGTGAGATAATTTTAAAGGCAGCAGTAGTTGGTGCAGAGGTGATGTGTCACTGTGGGTCTTAGGCAGCAACAAGCCCTGAAGTGAATGACAGTACTGCTGGTGGCTGACAGCATCCATAGCCCAGGTACCTGTAAAGTTGTGCATGGAGATTGCCCTGGCACTCCTAGGAATGCTCTTGTCCACACAGAAGAAAACAACAAGGTGGCACAAAGCCAGTTACAATCCAGTAGTGCCACACTGGGAAAGTCCTGGAGGCTTTGTGGATCTGAAGAGGGATTAAGGCTCCTCCTTCACATCTGGCAAAGGAGCAGCTGCACTGCAGTGATCAATGTCAGCATTTGCTGCAAATACTTGTTTCACAGAGGAGGGTGGGAGTAGGTGTGGGATCAGGGCTAGTTACATTGTGCCTTTCAAACTTTCATTGACATTCTAACTCTGTTTAAAAAAATGCAAGGAGAAAGAGAAGAAATTTGCTGTGAGCCCAGCAGGTCTCAATCCCTCTCAAATCTACCCATCCTGACCCAGAGGGATCTCTTCTTACTAAGTCAGAGTAAATTTTTTTTTCCCTAAAAACATTTCAGCAGGAGTTAGCAATGTAAGGGCCTGGAGAGAAGAAAGAGCTGAATTCACAGTGTGAGAGTGGGTAACCTCATTCACCTGTCTGGCAAACATACTACCGAGCATGCCCGAAAGCTCAGATGGCACTTAAACACGGGTCCAACCTTACTAATTCAAGATGTGTGAGGTTAAGCAAGGATGTAAAATTAGTGTATACTTAAAGGCCTGGCTCAGCTAAGGTCCACAACAGGGAGTACTTCTGTACTCCACTAGTCTGCACCTGGTAAGGATATCTGCTAAGGACATCAGCACATTGGACCACTTTGTACTCTCAGTGCAGAGGCTGGAATGGGCAGATTTCCTGCACTTTTTGAGAGAATTGCTGCAGAATTTGAGGGGCTGAAGGGATCAGTACTGGGACCAGTCTTGTTCAACATCTTTGTGGGCAACATGCACAAAGGCATTGAGTGCACCCTCAGCAAGTTTGCTGATGACACCAAGCTGTGTGGTGCAGCAGACAGGCTGGAGGGCAGAGATGCCATCCAGAGGGACCTGGACAGGCTGGAGAGGTGGGCACAAGGCAACTTCATGAGGTTCAACAAGGCCAAGTGCAAGGTCCTGCACCTGGGTCGAGGCAATCCCAAACACAAATGCAGGTTGGGCAATGACTGGCTGGAGAGCAGCCCTGAGGAGAAGGACTTGGGGGTGCTGGTAGATGAGAAGCTCAACATGAGCCAGCAGTGTGCACTTGCAGCCCAGAAAGCCAACCAGATTCTGGGCTGCATCAGGAGAAGTGTGGCCAGCAGGTTGGGACAGGTGATTCTTTCCCTCTACTCCACTCTGGTGAGACCCCACCTGGAGTACTGCATCCAGTTTTGGAGCCCCTATTATAAGAGGGATGTGAACATACTGGAGCGTGTCCAGAGAAGGGCCACGAGGATGACCAGAGGGCTGCAGCACCTCTGCTATGAGGAGAGACTGAGAGTTGGGGCTATTCAGTCTGGGGAAGAGAAGGCTCCGAGGTGACCTTATTATGGCCTTCCAGTATCTGAAGGAGGCCCACAACAAAGCTGGGGAGGGACTTTTTAGGCTATCAGGTAGTGAGAGGACTAGGGGGAATGGAGCAAAGCTGGAGGTGGGGAGATTCAGATCGGATATGATGAAGAAGTTCTTCAGCATGAAGAGTGGTGAGACCTTTGGAAGGGGTTGCCCAGAGGGTTGGTTGGGGCCACATCCCTGGAGGTGTTTAAGTTGCCTTAAACTCTGAGGCTCTTTGCAGCCTAATCTAGGGTGTCCCTGCCCATGGCAGGGGGGTTGGAACTAGATGATCCTTGTGGTCCCTTCCAACCCTGACTGATTCCATGATTCTATGAAAATGTAAGTTGGTGAGGGTGCACAGAGAAATACTGAAGCAATTGAATTAAAGTTCATTTGCAGAACTGTCTGTGGGTCAGGGGCTGGGAGGTGCTGTGGTCATAGTCTGCATGAGAAGAAGCAGTTCACAGGTCTGGAGACGACTTGGAAAGAGCAGAAACAAAAGGATAAGACCAATACGAGCATGGAAATGGTAAAATGAGAAACAATGAAAGAGAAAGCAGTAAAACATGCATCTGTCATCTAATCCTGGGTAAATACCCAGATTAGTGACATCAGTTTCTGCTGTTTATTTGGAGCTTATTCTGGAGCCATGTTTCCCAAGGCTAACACAGCTGTGATACAGCCCAGTGGAAAGCACAACCAAGGGTTTATCTCAGCTATGAATGTGCCTGTACAACACAGGCATTAGGTAAAAACTGAAGTTTGTATGGAAAAATTGTCTTTCCAACCCTTCTGCTCATAAAAATAAAGCTGGCACGAGTTGGCAGAGCAAGGAAATTCCAAAGTTTCACAGTTTCTATCCACAAATTTTCACACCAATTTACAATCACTCAGTGCTTAGATAGGCTTTAAAGGTCATGAAGCCTAAACGTGCACACTGCCTCTTGATCCAGTTATGGGGCCCTGGTGCTGAGCTTCATCACTTTCTGTACAGCAGTAAAGCAATGATGCTCACCAAGCCATGTCTGCCACAGGTGTTCAGTTCAGATGGCTTACAGCTTCTCACTGACACTGGCCAAACTACACCAATAGAATGAAGTTAAAATTATCTATTTGTGCTGATGGGCTTGGAGATGAACCCAGGAGGTTGCTGGGGATGCCCCAGTAAAAGGAGTTTCCCAGGAAAGAAATGACTCACATTTCGTATACTCTGCAGCCAGTGGGATGCAGGTGTCTGGCTGAGCAAATCAAAGGCAGAAATAAGCCATTTCAGGAATATGCTTGGTTTGAGAAAGCCATCTCTGCCTTCTTTGTCAGCTGTGCACCAGGCAATAATGCTAGTCTTCTCTTAGCAGTAAGTAGACATTTTACCAGATTTCATCAGCCTTTAGCCCACACAGGTGCCACCTTCACTGCTCCACGAAGGCTGGTTCTGGTTCACTCACTTTTGAAAAAAACAACAAAAAAACACAAACAAATAAACAACTCCCAAACATAACCATGCATAAAAAATGACTTGGCTTTTTTTCTTGAAATGGCTTGGCTTTTTTTCTTGTGTTTAACTAGGTCAGCCCATGAGATGTACCCAAACAGCTGCTCACCTTATGCCACCGTGGTGGTTATGTTCCTTGCCTAACCTGTTAAGAATGGAACTGTAAGGTGAGATATTTTAACAAGGCCACTGATGTTCTTGGAGATAAATGTGTTAAGTTACTGCTAGTTTTGCCACTTGCAAGCAGGGAGGGGAAGGCTGGTCCATAGCAATTAAAGCGTTACTAAGCACCAGGGGCAGCTGGCATCCACTGAGAAACACACTTGGAAAACATGACGCCGAGCAAGTGTGGCTAATTAACACCACTTTCTTAAATTAGAAGGCTCTTAATAGCTAATGTTTAAAAATAACACCTTAATGACATCTAAAAATAGCTGCTGCCAAGACCTGGAGTATTCTGACCTCCATTAAATTGGGAGTCCATTTCCCGTGACTGGTGGTGTAACCTTTTATACCCTGTTCTCCCCGGGATTAGCTGCAAAGCCTGATGCCTGACCTTGAAAGCCTATTTGCAAAGATGCAAGAGTAGCCATTCTGCTGAATGGTGTGCAATATACAGATATAATGTGTGGGCTGAGTAATTGGATAGAGTAGATTCTCAGGTTCCACTCATCCACAGATGTGCACAGAGAAAAAAATGAGGGAATGGGGGATCATCAGACCAGGTGGAGACCAGCTTTATGAAAGATGATACTACCAGAGCTGGGGACCTAGAACACAGGAGAATTGATTTCCAGTTCCAGTTCAGCTTCAGGCTTCCTCTGCAACCTGGGTAGGTCCCTTGTCCTCTTGATATGCTCCATGCCTAGATTTCCCCAATCCTAGAGAAGCATTACCATGATAATTTCTCTATGGCGTGTGGCATGCTTGGATACCACATTTATATGATTCATAGGAAATAAACAATGAAACAGAGTGTGTTGATTGATGAGAAATTGGAACAGTTTGCCCAAGGATGTTGTGGATGCATCCTTCCTGGGGTTGTTCAAAGCCAGGTTGGATGAGTTGAGAGGTGTCCCTGCCCGTGGCAGAGATGTTGGAGTAGGTGGTCCCTAAGGTCCCTTCTAACCTAAGCCATTCTATGGTTCTATGATGCCATTCTATAAAAATGGAAAATACTGATTAATACTCCTTATGCTTAATACATGAGCCAAACATTCTGGAAGGCAAAACAATCATTGAGGATTTCTACAGCTCTTATCCAGGTACATGGTTGGAAAAAAAAAATGTCCTGTTCTGCTAGAGGTAACCATTTGCTTTCTATTGCTGTGCTCCTCTGTGCTGTGCTGGGCCCCAACCTGTGTCCTGTCATGCTGCAATACATAGTCATAGTGTATACAAAGATGGAAATCTGCAGCTTGACCTTCCCTGTCAGCATGCAGAGAGATCCCATGGCAGCTAGCTGCAACAGTCATTTCTGCTATAAAACACTCTGCATTTGTTCCACTATTTGCAAATTTGTTCCACTATTAGGCAAATTACTTCAATAAGCACATAAAAGTCAGTTATTTTCATTTAAGCATTGTGTCAAAAGTGTCTGAAAGGCCAGAAAATCTGAATAGTAGGAAAATGGCTTCCTAAAACTAGCCACACTAAAGGAAACTGGTCTTTGGATTTCACCTTTCCTTCCAGTCAAAGGGCTGGGTACTTCTCTGCAAATCCTGTCCAGCATTGCATTCCTCCCCATCCTCTGTCTGCACACAGCAGACACACTCCAAACAAAAGGAAAGGAACATGTGTGAGTACAAAACTCTCACCCGGTACTGCTGTCCTCTTAGCACATATAATCCCCAAGATTTTCAATATTTTTCTTTCTTCTGGCACAATGTCCTAGGTGCATTCTGGGTTGTTTAGGGAAGAGATTCCCCATCTTGTTGCTATGCAGAGATGGGTGCATGTTGAAACGTGATCTGGAGACAAACATCGGCACTGATGCACACCTCAAGCACTCTCATCTCATTAGTGAGATAAGGGGAATGTAAACCAGCTTTCACTTTTCTCCCCCTGTGTTATTTTGTTGTCCTAATGGTCTTCATTAGTCTGGCCAGATGGTTTTCCTCCCTTTACCTGCTAAGGCCTGGTCCTGCAAACACTTAGGCTTTCTTCTATGAACATGCGTTTAGCACATGCATGGTCTTTGCAGAACTGGAGCCTGAATTTGTTTCTGTTTCTCAATTCCAAGTTGGATTTTGATGCAATAGTTATTTTATATATTAAAATATCAGGTTTCTGCCCACACACATAATGCATGATGTATAACAGACCTTGCAAGGCAGCCATTGGGAAAGACTACTCAGTCTGCAATTTATACAGGAGGAAGAGTTAGTATTCCTTGGTTTTCAGCTAGAATTTATATGTGACCAAACTGTAAAGGTCTTGCTCCTCAGAAGCTCCATGATGTACATCTGGTTTCACAGGCTGTCATTTTGCCCACAACCTAAAAACATAAGCTGAAACTCTGCAGAGGCTAATGAAAATTATTCCCCTTTGAGCTGCTTTATTAAAATGCAACCTCAAGAAATACAGGCAAGTCAGGAAAGTGACTTTAATCCAATACTTGTTATCCTCTTCCACAGGTTTTAAATCACTCTCTTTGCTCCTTACTGCAAGCAAATACACCCTTATTGTTTTCCTAGTCCTGCTATGACCTTCTGGGAATGTTTTCATCGTGGAAAGCAACCTGCAGTTCCCTGCTTTATAAATCTCATTCATTCCAAGTGTTAACACTAGCTAATTCTCTGCTTTAGAAAGGAAATCATGTTTGTTTTTTTGAAGAGTCTGCTGGGAAGAGGAATATTTGCATTTAAAATATTTTTTTTCCATTTCATAAATTGTCTTGAGTTTTCTTCCCAGCAGGCAACAGAAGACTGTTTATATAAGTGAAGAGGGAAGCTTACTTTCCCATTACTTCCACAAAAGTACGATTAACAGCGATAACTATGCTAATTATTGCACTAACTGCACTTGGAATGCACCTTACTGGCTGGAGAGGTAATGCATTTGGGTAATAATTAACTCCTTTTTTTCCTCAATTACCTTTTATTAGGAGAGCAGAAGGTGTCGAAGTAAAACAGCTGCATATCTTCCAAGAAAAGCCTGTGTTTTCCGAAGGAATTCAAGCGGAGGTGCTCTATTAAGAGAACTAGGCAGGACAAACATTAACATGGCAAGCTCGGCTGTTCAGTTACTTGGCTTCTCTCTAAGCCTGCTCGGCCTAATTGGAACATTAATTGCTACTATTCTGCCACACTGGTGGCGAACAGCACATGTAGGCACCAATATTATAACAGCTGTGGCCTATATGAAAGGGCTTTGGATGGAGTGCGTCTGGCACAGCACCGGCATCTACCAGTGCCAAGTTCACCACTCCCAGCTGGCGCTGCCCCGTGACCTCCAAGTCGCCCGTGCCATGATGGTAATTTCCTGCGTCCTTTCCGTGCTGGCACGTGTGATTGCTGTCGTTGGTATGAAGTGCACACAGTGTGCCAAGGGGACTTCTGCCAAAGCCTCCATCGCAGTCTCTGGGGGGATCGTTTTCATTCTGGCTGGTCTCGTTTGCCTGGTACCTGTTTCTTGGACCACTAATGATGTTGTTACAAACTTCTACAACCCCATGCTTCCCAGCGGGATGAAGTATGAGATAGGTCAAGCTCTTTACCTTGGCTTTGTCTCTGCATCTTTGACGATTCTTGGTGGGACTCTGCTGTGCACATCAATCCAGTGTCGCTGGAACGAGACGCCTTATCAGACGCAGCCCAGCAGCATAAGAAGGACTGCTCCCTCCTATAGACCACCAACTGCCTACAAGGGAAACCATGCTTCTTCCCTGACATCTGCTTCCCATAGTGGCTACAGATTAAATGACTATGTGTGAGTTCCCTAAGATTTGCCTGCGGGACACAGCTGCTTTATAATTTCTGTGCATGGCATAAAACAAAGCTAAGACGACTTCTAATTTCTAAGGGTTACAACACAAAGTTTACCACTGTTCATTTCTCCCTTTCCTTTCTTTCCGGAGAAAGAAAGAATGTGAACGCAAAACTGCTTGCTGCAAAACCTGGCAAATATATGCAGAGGAGGTTGTGAGGTTCCAGAGACAGCACATACCTGCCTATTTTCAATTAGGCTTTTGCAGGCAGGCAGTTCAAGGGCAATTCTACAAATAGTCTGGTTTTAAGTTTCTGCTTGGTGACGAGCACTGAAGTGGAACTGGCCACAACTTGTTGTTTGAGCAGTGTTCCAACACAAGATGTCGTTTTGCCTAAAACGGAGAACTTCGTGGTGAGACACAGTGATTTCCATCAGTGATTTCCTGCTAAGTTTCTCATTTCCATGATGCATGAAAGTTTTGTTGTGACAAAGTATTAGTTTTCCTGTGACTTGTTCCTTGTTTGTTGTCTTTTTTTTAATAGCCTCTTGAAATATGAATGTCAATAGCATTACGTTAGATGCATTTGACAATACGTTACAGCAAATATTTTAAATTATTCTACAATGTTTTCATCTCGTTAAAATAAAATTATGTTTTAGCACATTTTTGGAACAAGACAATGCATTGCAATGGAAAAAAACTCTCTCTGTAGATCAGGATTGGGCTTTCAGAAATAATAATAATGGAACAAAATTAGACATTTCATGTTAAAGTTTGCAAAAAAAAAAAAAAAAGAAGTATCAGAATTTGTCACAAAATGGGCATTTAGCTATTTAGCAGATTTAGCATTTGCTATGATCTATGCATTATACAGATCAGAAAACCACTTTCTAGAATCCCATCCCTGATACCATGGAATGAAATGTATGCATTTATTAGCCTCAGTCCTGCTTTGTTTTTGTTTTTGGTTTGTTTTTTTTTTGCCTCAAATCCTGACTGAAAGTGTATTAGGATTAGTAAGAATATTTCCATCTTCTCCAGCAGCACTTGGGGAACTTCCATACAGCCAGGCTTCATCACACAAGGCAGCCTCTGTGCCAACACAGGCTCCACTCACTTACTCATGCACTGTAACCATGAGTAGTATAAAATCAAGATATTTACTTCTAAAACCTTTGCAGAATGTACTCATTCCAGTGTGTTCAATTATAAAACAAACTAGTGAGCAAAGAGCCCCAGCCCCCCCCATTTCCTTCTTCACCACAGTGAAGTCCAGTGCAATATATGCTACGGTATAGAACTATCACAAAAAAAAAAAAAAAAAAAAAAAAAACAAACCCACANCAGATTCCTGTTAACCCCAGAAAGCTATAGGTCTCTCTGGAGCAACATATGGACTAGCAAATTGAAATTTAATAGGGTTAAAAACAACTAAACTTGCAAGAACTGTGAGGAAATTACCGTTAGTATACCTCACTTGACAAAGTGCCTGTTTGTAATCATGGTGTCACCTGGTAGCACCTCCAGAGATGAGATAATTTCAACCACCCCAAATTTTCCTTTCTATGACTGATCATGTAGCCTTTTTTTCTTCAGTGTTGCTTTGAATCCTGGCAGAGTGTTTCTCAGACTGGTGAGGCTGCCATCGTCATCATTTTTAAAAAGCAAAATGGCATTTCTAAGGACTTTGCTGAGACAAAAATAACACAAAAGATCTACAGTCAGTCTTTAGTGATTGTTTGTTAACAACTGATTATAGACTTGTGTCTTATTAATTGTAGCTATTACATATGATGGGGAAAAAAATTGTATAGGAACTTCACTGAAGCACTAACATCTTAATAACAGACTCTGATGTGCAAGGAATGGAAATGGCTTTGACAGTGGCTTCTTAGAGGAGATTAAATCAACTTATTCATAGTCCATTAGAGATTTTCTGAGATGCCTTTTTAGGATGAAAGATGGCCTACTGAAGGTGGTCAATTATGGTTTTTACATTACAAGAGCTCTAGCCAAGTGATTGTGATACCAACTTTGAACAAGAGCTTTGGACAGCCATGAATACTGGAACACAAGTCCAAGCACAGGAACTAGGGCCTCGGGTTTCATTAGGTAGTGTGTTTGCTATATACTGATAAATTAAATCACTTGCCAAGATGTTTCTGCAATGGGAATACTTATGTTTAGTGCTATTATTAACAAAAAAAAAAATCCCAGCCAAGCAGGATATGTGACAGTAGTAAGAACAGTATATAATGTCCTGGCAAAAATACCTGGAAGTTCTCTGATGTCAGCAAAGAGAGGCAAATGGTTTCTTTCACAGGGGGCTGTGAATCAGTGGATTTTGCTCCATGCTAAAATTCTAAAATTGTCATAAATCTGTGCTGCTTCCCTTCTTCCCCTCCC
>VWZI01009681.1:154590-168871 GCA_013396835.1 Psilopogon haemacephalus
TCCTCTCCTCTCCTCTCCTCGAATCTCCTCTCCTCGAATCTCCTCGAATCTCCTCTCCTCTCCTCTCCTCTCCTCCTCTTCTCTCCTGCCTGCCTGTTTTTCTGCCTGCCTTCCTGACTCCCTGCCTTCCTTCCCACCTGCCTTTCTTACTTACTCCATGTCACATGCCTCAGCCCATGTGCATATTCTGGATTTTTGCAGAGTCCTCTGGAGCTTTGTTTGTTTGGTGGTTTGTCTTTTTTGTTTTGCCTCGAGATCAGTAGAGCTAGTGCCAGCCTGACTTTCTGGTGGATGCACTGCAGAGAGGCAAGGTGGGCCACCAGGGTGGGCAGAAATTACTTTTACCAGAAGAGGCATTGTTTGTGCTTCTGATGTGGTCATACCACATTTTAATCAACTTGTTGCTGGAGGAGCAGGGGTGGGAGAATGACAAAGAGGAACAGATGGAAGACAGGCTTTGGTAGCAAAAGTATAATGTGGTTAGTTCTGTGTCCTGGTTTTGCTGGGACAGAATTGCAGTCCAGCTGTGGTCTGCAGACCATTAGCAGTTCTGGGTCAGCCAGGACAGCTGCCATGAGCTGTCTCCCAGGTGTATGCCACACCATCAGCATCACACTCGCTATAAGGGGGAAGTTTACTGTGGATGGGAAGTCATCCTGTCAGAGCTTTCTGTGTGGGCTTCTTGCTCTGCTACTGAAGAATGTCTTCCTGTGTATTGTGACTACTGCACCTTTGATAGGTTAAACATAACTTTATATACTTTGTATTCATGTTGATACCAGTTTAGCTATTCAACCTTTTCATTTCAACCTGTCAGTCTCCTTCTCCCAGTTTCTTCTCTCTGCTGGGGAGGGGTCATCAGGTGCTACATCAACTGTTGAACCCCAGGAAAGGGTAAGCATAGATACTACAACATCAGGAGACAGTGAGGGCTGTGCTGCAACATCAGGTGGGGATGGAGGAAGGCTGCACTCAGAGAGCCTGCCAGCTTCTGAGGCTGCAAGGAGCTCTTTCAAAGATGCAACTAAACAGCACCATGTGGGAATGGGATGAGTTTATGAATGCTGCTCCCCACCTTGGTATGCTCCCTCAGGACTGGTGGGCTACCTGTTCTTCAGTCACCTTGGATTTTGTCTTCTAATATTCGACAGCCCTTGATATTATCTCATAGGCTATGCCTGATGTGTAATGCTGATTCAAGGCATTACAAACAACCAAATACAAATCAAAATAAATGAAGGGAAGAAAATGTTGTAGTCACTTCATACTTCTGCTGGAAAGTGGCTAACAGACCAAAGGAAGAGACTGAGTCACTTTTGTTACTGAGTCTCCAGGACTGAAATCACGAGATCCCTTGCAAAATAGTATCCCAACACCCTTCGTCTGCAGGCAGGGACCTGACAGAGAAGTTGTGAGAAGATACTTTCTCAAGATGCGAAGGCTAGGATGGAGTTGTACACAGATGCAGACCAAGACCTTCCTCAGGTGCAAGGCAGGTGGATAGAAAAGGTGATCTATCTTTTGGCTTGAAGTACAAGAATACACTGAAGCTATGTTCAAGCCTGCTGTTTTGCACAGCTGAATTCCTCAGGAGGGTTGTGGAGTCTCCCTCTCTGCAGATATTCAAGACCCGTCTGGATGTATTCCTGTGTGTTCTGGTACAGGTGATTCTGCTGTAGGAAAGTTTGACTAGATGATCTTTTGAGGCCGATTTCAGCTCACAACATTCTGTGATTCAAAACACTGTGGTGCTGGGGTAATACATAATCCGTCAGTGAGTTTTACTGCTGCTCAGACAGGAGGTCATCAGATTGAGATTTGACATATTACATGTAGGATACGGCAAGAGAAGTCATGTCTCTGTAAACTTGGACCACAAGGTTTCATTTGTGGCTTATACCAATCTTCCATCACAATCTATGAGTTGATGTAGCAATTGACTGCTACTGTAGTGGTGAGATCCCCTTTCCCCTCCCTTTGCTTGCTCCAGCTATCAGCCACCACTGCACTTTGCTCCTCTTTGTGAACCATTTAAAGTCCTTGAAAAGGCAGAAAGCAATTGGATCACTTTCTGACACTGAAGTTAGCTAACTTAGCTAGCAGAAAGGTGTGAGGAGAGATGCAAATAGCAGGCCTGGAAAGACCAGAACAGTGGGAAAGGAGGAGTAAGAGTTGGGATAAGTAAGCAAGGATTTTCCCTTGCTGGTCAGTCAGCATATGAGGACTGGAATCCTGAATACCAGTGCCTGAGATGTACCAATATGTTTGTTCAGTCACCAAATAGGGCCACTGGCAGATAGAAGCTCCCTGGGTCATGAACCAGTTGGTATTTTTGTTCTGTTTTTTTTTCCACAAAGCCTAGCACAAATACTGTAGTGAGGTAAATGAAACTGTAGCAAAACATGCGTAACTTCTTTAAGAAAAGCACACGAGTTAACTGATGAGATTAAATGAACTAAATCCACTAATTAGAAGTTCTGCTGACCTAAGACAAAAGTTATTAGACTATTCCTACAATTAGCTGCATATTAAGGTTTTTCACATCAGTATATTACAATTAATGGAAATTCTGTAAATATCTACAGCAAGTTTACTGTTTGCTTTAGGATATAGCCAACAGGATGGTTTGTGTTTGTAAAGTGTTTCATGAGGTCCAGAAGGAGCTTAAAGAAGAGCTGAAAGACTCTATTTCCTCCCACCTCCCTAGTTGATATACTAAATGATCATCTGCTCCTTGCACGCCCTGCTGTGTTTTGCAGTATGAGAGATGTTCTTTTTCACTTGCTTTCTCAAGAAATTCTTCATATAGTTCAGTCTACGTGTCTTGATCATCCATATTTCCTATTCTTCTCAGTTTAATTGTATCATTTCCTATTCTGCCCATGACATCAGGAAAAATGTTTTAACCTAGTGAGGCTTGATTCTGACCAAGCATAACTCATAGAAGCTCAGCTGAAGTCATGTTACCCCTTTCTTCATAGCATATCTAGGTGAGGCATCCTGCTTCTCTTAGAAACCTGACAGTTTTCCATAAACTCAAACATCTGAATGGACTTAAAATGTTCCACAGAGAAGAAAGGTAAGATACACAGACCTCCCTTTTCTTCCTTTGAAGAAGGTGTCCTGGTGGGAAAAAGGTTGTTAGTTTTATTTTCTGCTTTAAGTATGAGGAAAAATCATTTCATTAGCGTGCACCTTAAAGATCTTTGGTAAGCAAACTCTTAGAAAGCAGAGTAAATAAAAAGAGTGAATCAATGTGCAGATCTGATCTGTTAAGAGCGTATGTAAGTACTCTCTACGTACGTGTGGATATATAAAACGGTGAAATTCTGGCTCAATTGACTTTACTGAGGTCAGAATTTCACCCATAAGCTTATTATTATTGTCAATCCATCCAAGTCTATTATAGAGCTTTTAACTAAAAGGCCTCCAGAGTAAAGAGAATCAAAGTCATGGGAGTTGCGCCCCTGTAAGAAAGGCAGTAGGCAAGACTCGCAATGGCCATTTCACAAAGTGTCTCATACTGAGCAGAGTGATTGTACCTGGTGGCATGTATGAGTGAGTTCTCCCTTCCACTCAAGTCAAGGACAATCAATTTTATTTTTAAAATGTCATAATCACTGGTATTGATCAATGCTCCCTAATGGGGGTACCCTCAAATCCATACTGGCTTGGGCTATAGCCATTTCCCTAGCAATTCAAGCTCAATTAGGCTGCCTTGCTAATGCATGTCAGCTCCATTTAATTGCTCTCAGGCCTGCAGTGTGAGAAAAGGGCAAGCTGACAGAGTAATCCCATGCTTCCACTTTGCAGTGAGCTGACTATTTGTTTTATTTGTTCACATTTTAAAGGGCTAAGCACTTGTTATATGGAAAACACAGGAGAGCAAAAGTCAAGAAGTATTAATAAGCCTTGGAAAACTCAATTGCTTGTGCAAAGAATTGCTGATGTTTTCTGTTCTTTGAAGGGAAGGTGAAATCTGTAGCTGATGAGGGTGCTGATTAGTAGCATTTATCTCCCGGAAACTGCAGTAAAAACTGGGTAGAAGTAAATGCCTTTGAACAGATACATCCCAGGGAGAACACCCTGTGTATTTGTTGGTTGGCCAATGATAATGTAGCAGAAGCAACTTCTCAAGGAAGCTGGTAATGAACCAGGGATCACAGGGTTATGGTTTCTTTCACAACATTTAAGATTAATGTTAAACATTAATAAATTAGGAGGCAGGAGAAGAGAGGGATGGCAGCAAGCCAGCAGAAGGGAAATAGCCATTATACACCTAAGATTGGCAGTCTGTGAAAGAAGTGCGTGTGCAACTCACCCTTTCCTGCAGCACAGCAGTTGTGAGTTGGAACAAAGGAATCACCTGTGAGCTCCAGAGTGCCTGGCTGCAGACAGGCACTCTCAGGCCTTTTGCATCTGGGTCTGAAACTAAACAACCGAGGAAGGAAAATGCAGCTATGAGAGAAGTGAGAGAAAAGACCTCCAAGGGGGCTCCCTAGAGTATGGTGCCCCCCCTATAGTCGGAAAACGTGTCTGGCCACCTTCACATCTCCTGGCTAAAGGTTAGGTTTGATGAATGAATAAAGATATCAAGAGTAATGCCTGGAAGGTGGAGTACCATTCACTGCCATAAATCCTGAGTTGTCAGATCCAACCCCATAATAAAATGTGTATCTTGGGAATCACATCTGCATCCAACTGTAAGAAACAGACTAAGGCTATACTTTAATATTTCTCATTTTGTTATTGTAAGCAGTGGATGCTGCTAATCAAATGTCTTCCTGATGTTTTAGGGAGAAGAGGCAATGTGCACCAAATGTACTTTGGATACTTTAATTTCAGTGGCTCTGCATAAGTAACCATGTAGTCTGTGTGGAGTGACCTATGCTCCAGCTGTGGGCTGGAGTAAGTTGAAGGATATAGGCATGCTGACGTTGTCTTTCTGCTGTCAGATAGGGGCTTCAGAAAAAGCATTGTCCTCAACATCACACCAGCAACAACAAGCTTCTCTCTTGTTCCTGGTTTTCCCTGCTCCAGACTCCTCAGGTTGCTTCACTTACGAATTTATGTCCCTTCTAGTTTTAAAATTGCTGAGTGCAATGCTTACAACTCAATTTATAACAAAGGAAACTGAAACCACCCAATACAGGCAGGGAAGAATATTCATAGATTGGTTTGGATCAGAAGGAACCTTAAAGATCATCTAGTTCCAACAGCCCTGCCACAGGCAGAGACACCTAGACCAGGTTTCCTAAAGCCTCATCCAACCCGGCCTTGAACACCTCCAGGGAGGGGGCATCCATGACCTTCCTGGGTAACCTGTTCCAATGTCTCACCACCCTCACTATAAAGAATTTATTCCTAATATCCAGTCTAAATCTACCCTCCTCAAGCTTCAATCTGTTCACTCTTGCCCTATCACTACAAGCCCTTGTAAAAGGTCCCTTCCCAGCTTTCTTGCAGGCTTTTTTCAGGCACTAGAAGACTGTTATAAGGTCTCCCCAGAGCCTTCTTTTCTGCAGGTGGAACAGCCCCAAGTTTCTCAACCTGTTCCCATATGGGGCATGCTCCAACCCTCTGATCATCTTTGTGGCCTTCCTCTGGACCTGTTCCAACATTTTGCTGTCTCTCTTGTGCTGAGGCACCAGAACTTGACACAGTACTCCCAAAGTCCTTCTCCTTAAGACTGCTTTCAAGCTACTCCTTGCCCAGCCTATATTTGTGCTTTGGATCTCCCCTGCCCAGGTGTAGGGCCTTGCACTTGGCCTTGTTGAACTTCAGGAGGTTGGCTTGGACCCACCTCTCAAGCCTGTCCAAATCACTCTGGGTGTCATCCCCTCCCTCCAGTGTGTCATCTGGACCACACAGCTTGTTATCATCCCAGACTTGATGAGGGTGCATTTAATCCCATTGTCCACATTGCTGACAATGATGTTAAACTGTCACTGGTCTCCATTTGGACATTGAGCTATTCACCACAACTCTGAGTGTGGCCACCCCTCAAGTCTGTATTTTCCCAGTTTGGTGACCAGGATGTCATGAGGGACAGTGCCAAATGTTTTTCACAATTCCAGGTAGATGATATCAGTTGCTCTTCCCTTATCCACTAATGTAACTCCATCACAGAAAGCCACCAGATTTGTCAGGCATGATTTGCCCTTGGTGAAGCTGTATTGGTTACTAATGGTCACCTCTTCTTCATGCTCTGTATTCTTTAGCAAGGCCTTCAGGAGGATCTGCTCCATGATTTTGTTAGACACAGAGGTAAGACTCACTGGTCTATAGTTTCCAAAGTCTTCCTTTCTTCCAGTTTTGGGGAAGGGGCTTTTCCAATCAGCAGGGACTTCACTGGATTGCCATGACTTATTGAATATCATGATCTGAATATGATGGATGGACAGCAGTTTGGCAACTTCATCTGTGAGTTCCCTCAGGACCAGGGGTGAATCCTGTTGGGCTCCATGGACTTGTGCACCTGCAGGTTCCTTAGATGGTCGCAAACTTGACCTTCACTTACAGTGGGCAGATCTTCCTTCTCTCATTCCCTGCCTATGTTTTCTGGAGCTTGGGTAGTGCATCTAGAGCCCCTACCCATGAACACTGAGGCAAAGTAGTCATGTGGGCTTCAGTCTAATATTTTAGGTTTAATGGGCTGAAAAAATTTCCAGACTCCTACAAAGACAATAATTGAGCATGAAGACTATCAGAAGGTAAAAGTGCTTACAGAGGTCTCCCAGAAGTGTTCTGTGATTCCTTGCTGTTGTTGTTGAAAAAACATCTGAACACTACACATGGTAATAGAGTTATCTGCTATAGCTAGCTCTCATTTGTATTATTCTTCGAGTTATTTTATTACTGCTATTGTGTGTAACATTTTATTAAGAAGGCAAGAATGGAACTATTTATCTGAACAATTTAAGTGTGAAGCTCTTGCTCAGCCAGCCTGGTGATCTGATGAGCATTTAAGCCTCAATTCTGTAACATTATGGCCAAAAGAATTTTGGCCAGAGTCAAACAGGAGGCACAAATACCGATTTTTGCTCTTTACACCCAGGATTTTTTATTGTCTAATGTATTGATCCATTGTTTTAATTTGCTTTTTATTGTTATCTTAACTGCCAATAACAAAGTGATTTGCAATATTATTTTCACACTAAAGAATTAACTAAAAGAGAACACCCCAAAACTTTTTAAAAAGATCTCCAAAAGCTGTCTTACAGTTTAAAAGTTCTTTAGATACTCATTTATTTTTATAGATCTATTTTTACCAGCTTTAGTTTTCACATTTGGAAAGACTAAAGCATCTGGAGGACAGGGAAATTATTTGAGACAGCCAACATGGCTTCACCAAGAGCAAGTCCTGCCTGACCAACCTGTAGCCTAGATCAGGGAAATCCTCAATATCAATACAGGTTGGGGAATGATGAAATTGAGAGCAGCCTTGTAGAAAAGGACTTAGGGGGTCTTGGTGAATGAGAAGCTGGACATGAGCTAACAATGCACACTTGCAGCCCCAAAGGCCAATCTCACCCTAGGCTGCATCAAAAGAAGCATGGCAAGCAGGTTGAGAGAGGTGATTCTGCCATTCTGCTCTGGTGAGACCTTGCCTGGAATACTGTGTCCAGCTCTGGGCCCTCCAACACAAGAGAAGCATAGACCTGCTGGAGCAGGCTGGAGCACCTCTACAAATACAGGATGAAAGAACTGGGGCTGTTCAACCTGAAGAAGAGAAGTCTCTGGGGAGACCTTATGACTACATTTCAATGTCTGAAGGGGACCTGAAGGAAGGTTGGGGAAAGACTGCTTAAGAAGAGCTTGTAGCAATAGGATGATGTGCAACAGTTTTAAACTGGAGCTGGGTAGATTTAGGATGAACATAAGAAAGTTGTTCACAATGACAGTAGTGAAATATGGGAACAGGCTACCCAGGGATGTGGCTAAGTTCCTGTCCCTGAAGACATTCAAGATCAGACTTGATGTGGCCCTGGGCAGCCTGATCTAGTTGGAGGTGTCCCTGCTCACTGCAGGGGAATTGGACAATATGACCTTTGTGAGTCCTTTCCAACACTGTGAATCTTTGAATCTGTGACTGAAGACTTATTTTGCCTATGGACACTACAAAATTTCATTAAATTAACCACCTTGTGCTTCCATATAGGAGCTCAGGAAATGTATATGTTAGAGGCATGGACTACTACAGATGTGTATTTTCAGATGTTTGATGTAGAAAATTTAAAAACTAGATGTTGCATCAGTCCCACCATAGATTTTCTTCACCCCTGCTTGTCTTGAGTATGGGTTTTTAAAGTTACATTACACAGCTATTCAAATATAATGAAGCAAATAGAAAATTCCTCATTCCAGTGATATGATCACTGATGTCTATGGGCTATGTACCAGAAACACTGAGGCCAGTAATGTACAATTTAAACTTAATTACAATTGGTTATTAGGCATAATAAATAAACACAAACACATGTACCTAGTGAAATCCTCCTGAAATCAAGAGTGGCACTGTAAATGCCATCCACTTGTAAAACCACTCTATTCTAAAGAAAAAGCAGCCTGATGCAGGGCAGGGAAGAAGGGGTGCACAATTAATCATGTGACCAAATTATTGAACTTTTGAACAGAAACCATCAGTAGGCACAAAGGTGAAATCCACTCCCATTCAGAGTCAGAAGATGCCCTGTCCTGTCTTCAGTTCCTCCAGCTAGAAAGAGTGCTTCCCCTGTACCTCTTCTAGCAGCAGGTGGGTGAAAAATGGTGGTGATTGCCACCTGAAGCTGAAGAAAGGTAGTGACTGCTCGCTGCAATGGGACTGTTGCCCTCCAATCCAGAGTCACCTCCTCAGTTCTTGCTTCAGTAATGAAACCAAAAGACAATGAGCCTGTTTAGTCTTGCTGGGATCTTAAAAAGAATCATTGTAAAGGAAAACCAAAAGCTCGGTGTGCTTCTGGTGCTTTGTTTTCCTTATAGTAGTTCAGTGATGTGGTAGAGCAGGCTTTTTAACTGGGATGATTGTTTTTTTAATGTGCATTCACAACAGGAGGTTTTCTTGGGCATCCATGCGTTGGGTCTTATCTGTTTATCTCAGGAATCCTTTTTGTCTGAAAGACTCATAGAATCAGTCAGAGTTGGAAGGGACCACAAGGATCACCTAGTTCCAACCTCCCTGCCATGGGCAGGGACACCCTACCCTAGATTAGGCTGGACAGAGCCTCATCCAGCCTGGCCTTAAACACCTCCAGGGATGTGGACCCAACCACCTCCCTGGGCAACACATTCCAGTGTCTCACCACTCTCATGGTGAACAACTTCCTCCTCACGTCCAATCTGAATCTCCCCACCTCCAGCTTTGCTCCATTCTCCCTAATCCTGGCACTACCCGATAGCCTAAAAAGTCCCTCCCCAGCTTTTTTGTAGACCCCCTTAAGATACTGGAAGGCCACAATAAGGTCACCTCGGAGCCTCCTCTTCTCCAGACTGAACAGCCCCAACTCTTTCAGTCTCTCCTCATAGCAGAGGTGCTCCAGCCCTCTGATTATCCTCGTGGCCCTTCTCTTGACACGCTCCAGCATGTCCACATCCTTCTTGTAACAGGGGCTCCAGAACTGGACATAGTACTCCAGGTGGGATCTCACTAGGGTGGAGTAGAGGGAAAGAATCACCTCCCCCAACCTGCTGGCCACACTTCTCCTGATGCAGCCCAGAATCTGGTTGGCTTTCTGGGCTGCAAGTGCACACTGCTGGTTCATGTTGAACTTTTCGTTCACCAGCACTCCCAAGTCTCTCTCCTCAGGGCTGCTCTCCAGCCACTCACTGCCCAACCTGCGTTTGTGCTTGGGATTGCCTCGACCCAGGTGCAGGACCTTGCACTTGGCTTTGTTGAACCTCATGACGTTGGCTTGTGCCCAGCTCTGCAGCCTGTCCAGGTCCTTCTGGATGGCATCCCTGCCCTCCAGCATATCTGCTGTACCACAGCTTGGTGTCATCAGCAAACTTGTTGAGGGTGCACTCGATGCCTCTGTCCATATCATCCACAAAGATGTTGAACAAGACCAGTTCCAGGACTGATCCCTGAGGGACGCCACTTGTCACTGGTTTCCACTTGGACACGGACCCATTGACAGCCACTCTTTGGGTGTGGCCATCAAACTAGTTCTTTATCCACCTGGTGGTCCACTCATCAAACCCATGGAAGGAAGGAGATGCAATGGGTCGCTTCTTACACTGGCTGTAAAGTCTTCAGGATCTTCTTCAGATACCTTGTTCCTTAGTATTACAACCAATATAATTATACCTTATTATAATTTATTGGTTTTCTGTTGGAAGATCACAGATTTTTTTTTTCCTAGTTTTTAAAATGTTTGCATCATTCTCAATTATTTGCATAAGATGAGCAACTGTTTGAGAGAGTTTATCTTTTAAGAAAGGAAAATTAAGAAAAAAATTGTAGAGTGAGGCTTTCCTTACAAGAATATAGAGAGACAATGTTTGTAAAAGAAAAAAAAATGCACAGAAAATGAAAATGTTTGCTGCTATCTGATAAAGAATATCTGAATTAGCTTTCTGGTAAGACTAAAAAGAGCAAGCAATCACAGAATCACAGAACGTTAGAGATTGGAAGGGACCTCCAGAGATCACTGAATCCAATGGCCCTGTCAAGCAGGATCCCCTAGGGTAGTTCACACAGGAACGCATCCTGGCAGGTTTTGAAAGTCTCCAGAGAAGGAGACTCCACAACCTCTCTGGGCAGCCTGTTCCAGGGCTCTGTCACCCACACTGTAAAGAATTTCCTCCTCATGCTGAGGTGAAACCTTCTGTGTTCCAACTTGTAGCCATTGCTCCTTGTCTTGTTGCTGCTGATCAGCGAAAAGACATCCACTTGACACCCATCTCTCAGATATTTATAGTCATTGACGAGATCTCCTCTCAGTCATCTCCAGATTAGTCAGCTCCAGGTTTGTCAGTTTCTCTTTGTAGATATGATGCTCACACGCCCCAGTCATCCTTATGGCTCAAATGCATGTTAAAATGGAGTGGGGTCATTTAATGGAAGGCATAGTAGGAAACGTTCCCCTTTGACAAAGGGAGCTGGATTCAATAAACTAAGAATTCTTCCCATTCTCTTATCTGACAAAGTTTTAAATACATAGTTCGAGGGAGTATAAAAATCTTTTCAAAGAGGAAAGAAAAGGTCAGAAGGATATGGCTGGTGAGAGGAATCAGTTGCCATACCAAACAAGCAACAAGGATCGGGGACCTGTAGATGGGAATTGACCTGCCAAAAGCAAAAGGTGGGCTGAGCACAGAAGAAAAATTTTGGGAAGCGCTGGCTAGATTTGTTTCCACACATCATAGTGCAGGGTTTCTTAGATGTTTATTACTCTAATTGTAACAGACATGAAAGCTGCTAGTCAGTGTGCAATTTCTGTTCACCACAGACTATGTCTAGTGGAAATTAAAGATGGAGAAACAGAATTAAAGAAAAAAGATCAACTTCCCAAAGAAAGCACTTAAAGAGTTAAAGTAGCTTTTTTTGGGGTGGGTTTAATGGCTTAAACCCCAAAATTCATGTACACAGAGAGCCTCCTCCCAAGCACCACTGGATGCTAATAATATACATCTGAAAAGGAAATGGCTGTATTTGGTTTATGTAACTTTGGTAGTGAGGGGGTTACAGGAGTGGCTTCTAGGGGAAGCTGCCAGAAGCTTCCTCAGTGTCCAAGAGCCAGTGCCAGCTGGCTCTAACATAGACCTATTGCTGGCAAAGAAAACCAGCAGTAGTGATAGCATCTCTGTGACAACACACTTAATGGAGTGGGGGGAGGAGAACTGCAAGAAACTGCATCTGAGAATAAGTGAAACAACTGCAGACATCAAGGTCAGTGAAGATGGAGAGGGAGAAGGTGTTCCAGGTGCCAGAGCAAGGATTCTCTTGCAGCTTGTGGTAAAGACCATGGTGAGGCAGGCTGTCCCCCCTGCAGACCATGGAGGCTAATAGTGGAGCAGATAGCCACCTGTAGCCTGTGAAGGACCCAGGTGGATGTGGTCAAATGAGACTGTGACCTCATGAGAAGCTCATGCTGGAGCAGACTCCTGGCAAGACCTGTGGACCTGTGACAAGAAGCCCATACAAGAGCAGGTTTTCTGGCCGGACTTGTGAACCTGTGAGGGATGCAAGCTGGAGCAATTTGCTCCTGAAGGACTGCATGCCATGGGAAGAGCACTTGCTGGAACAGTTCATGAAGACCTGTAGCCCATGGGAAGGACCCATGCTGAAGTTCATGAGGATGGTCTCCTGTGGGAGGGATCCTGTGCTATAGCAGGGGAAAAGTGAGGAGGAATGAAGAGCAGAAACGTGTGATGAACAGACTGCAACCTCCATTCTCTGTCCCCCCATGCCTTTGGGGTAGGAATTACAGAAATTGGGAGTAAAGCTAAGCCCGGAAAGATGGAAGAAGTGGAGATGAGGTGGTTTTAAGATCCATTTTTGTTTCTCATTATCCTACTCTGACTTGATTCACAACAAATTGATCAGCTTTACAATTGTTAGTGTTTCCTATAGTTTTATAGAACTGGTATTTTCTTTCTTTATATCGAGGGGAAGACATTACTTTGCAGCTGTAGTTATATAAATTGCCAGAAGCAGAAAACTGGGAGTGAGGGAAAAGTATTTTCATCCTCAGACTTGAACATGTAACAAGCACTTTGCTTTTGGATCCACATTCACACATATCATTGTCCTGATAGGACATAAAGCCTGCCAGACCCGTTTAACCCTTGCTCTCCTTCTCCTATTGCCAGGTCCAGGAGTTTGATGGATTGAGCAAAGCAATGGAGGGTTTGGCCCCAGCAAAGCCCTGAGGGATAGGTGTTTAGCACCACCAAGTCAGGTGTCTCATGCTGCCCCTCAACTGTGCCTGGGTGGTCACATAAGGCACAAAGCTTTGAATTCATTGGCCAAAACAATGATGCTCGTGCCTATTGGCCAGTTTCATTTTCAAAATAATGTATTTAATGGAGGGTGATTTAGAAACCTTGCTCTTTTCCTGTGACTCTCCCCCCAGCAGCAGCACTCCATTCATGGCTGGTTTAACTGGGAGCCACTGCAGCCACGCGTTTGCAGCTTGCACCGGCAGCTTAGCAGCAAGCTAGCTCTTCTCTGCTTCCCTCTGCAAAAATACTTTGTGTTTTTGCCCCAGTGCATCGTGAGTACATATGCTGGAGTTAATGCTAAGACTCCATAAGCATAGTTTAATTTTTTTTCCTGTTTTCATTTTCCAGGTTCTGATTGTTTAAACAGTTTAGTTCCACGTTTGTAAATACCCTTTGTGCAACTACTTCCTGCTGACCAAAGATCTAAAGCATCTCAGGGAATTTTCCTGAATGTTTAAATATTATTACTAATTTAAAAATTAATACAGAAATTAATTTTCATAATTCATAACTGGTTATTAACTTCTACAACAATCATTACCTTACAGATTTCCCACCAGAAATGCTGTTCATCTTACCTATGTGGTGAACCTCTTTGCAGTTCTCAGGCCATCCAGTCTCTGGAGTTCAGGTGGCACCCAGACAGAGACTCATTTTGGATTTCTTCGCATTATTATACTAATCAATGCCTAATGTCTGCTATGCTTGTTCACAATGTCTGCCCTGTTTGCATTCAACTCATTACCCTCAGGAAATCCTATGAGATTTGGGTATTATCCTGTCTTGTGGCATCTACAGGAATATTTGTGGCCTTCATCACTGGCAATCTCATAAGCACTGATGGATTTAGCCTTAGAACACCCTCAGGAGGGATGCAAGGATTGTTATCCTGTTGTTTTTTGGTTTTTTTAAATGACAAATACTGAGCAAAGAGGAGTTAGATGAATGCTGGCAAGTTCACTACAGATGTTTTAAAAAATGACCAACAGGTTTAGCACTAACCTATGACACCCATGCCCAGGATGAAGCGGGTCTGTGACCAAACCCTGTAATCCTAAATCAGCCTGAATCACAGAATCACAGAATTAACCAGGTTGGAAAAGACCTTTGAGATCATCAAGTCCAACCTATCATCTAACACCTGCTAATTAACTAAACCACAACTCTAAGTGCCTCATTCAGTCTCCTAAATACCTCCAAGGACAGTGACTCCACCACCTCCCCGGGCAGCCCACTCCAATGCCAATCACTCTTTCTGTGAAGAACTCCTTCCTAACATCCAGCCTAAACCTGCCCTGGTGCAGCCTCTTGGTCTGTCACTGATTGCCTGGGAGAA
>VWZI01009681.1:168901-188371 GCA_013396835.1 Psilopogon haemacephalus
GGAGACAGACTGGCCCCCCCCCCCCCCCAGCTACAACATCCTTTCAGGCAGTTGTAGAGAGCAGTAAGGTCTCCCCTGAGCCTCCTCTTCTCCAGGCTGAACTTCAGCTCCCTCAGCTGCTCCTTGTAGGGTTGTGCTCCATCCTCCTCACCAGCCTTTTTGCCCTTCTCTGGACACATTGAAGCACCTCAGCATCTTAATACCTGAGACACCAGGGGAGTCTATCAACAGCATGAGCCATACACAGGACCTCTGGAGCTGAGCACAAACAACTGCTGCCTGGCAGGGGATGCTCACGGAGAACTGTAGTCAACAGTTGCAGTTCATTATCAGCAGTTGTGTGCAGCTCAGGCACCAGATGGTGGCAGAGCATCATGACACATTTCTGAATAGGAGTGTGGTAGGGTTGAAACATCACCCCCAAAATACAATCACCAGACTAGCTCAGAAGATTTGGAAGCAAAAGTAAGCTATATTTACAGCAAACTACAATCTGGAAGCATAAAATGCAATGTTTATACACAAAATGTATTTACATATATTTACAATTATTTAGAATTCAGAAATAACAGAAAAAAAAAAAAAAAAAAAAGAATTGTTCCCCCTACCCCTCTGGACATGGGAACAAGGGAATAGGGGTCCCTTACCTCCCCCCCTCCCATTTCTCTTCTTGATATCTCACAGATGTGATACTTCAGCAAAATGTCAGGAAAGAGATAAAAGAGCAATGCAAAGCAGAATCACAGCAGAAGCAGCTAAAAGGGGACAGAAAAGTTTGTGCAGCACACTATATACTAAGCCAGCAAAGAAATGGAATTATATAGACTTATCTATTGTTGCTCTTCTGTATCCATTACAATCCTTTATTTACTTTTTATTCAAATAAGTCCAGAAAGTTCCTATTTCTTGTTTGTAATTTAAAACTGGGCTAGGATGTTAGCCCTAAACTACCACAAGGAGCAACATGCCCTGTGTTTAGGTCAGAGACAGGGATTGAATCTGTATCTCAGGCGGACACTGTCTACAGCAGGCCTGTCTTCCATGTCCAAAGGAACGGAGTATTTCAGCAAAGGATGATCTGAGCTACCCTCTACGTCTGATTTAAACTTCACAATAATCAACGGCGGCCAACTTAGACTTAAGTTTCACCTGAATGCATGTGGAAAAAGCAACCTAGAGTTCCCTGTAGGTTAATCAGAGTCCCAGAGGATGTAGCCATTAGCTTCTTTCCTATTTAAATGCAGTCTGAATTGAGTATTAACTGCCTGCTGTGTTTGGCAGATCTCTGATTCCTAAAATAAATAACTCTAAAAGTCATAAACTATATATTGGACTTTTTCATAAAAAAAAAGAAAATCTAAGTAATATCAGGATTTTAGCAGCCTCACTTATTCCAGTAAAGCTGCCTTCCACAGCTGTTCAAGTTGTATTGTGTGCTTCAGCCAAATGTAGCTGCAGTCCAACATTTCCTTGTTAAGGTATCCCTTACGCAGAGCAAAGCCAAGTGAATTTTGGACAGGACTAGCCAGCTAGAAATTATGAATGTGCTCTTATTAGAGCAGGTTGCATGTTCCACATTAACTATCTGCTCAAATAACAATCCAGCAAAATGTTTGTCAAGATGATAGCTACTTGGGCCAAAAGTATACATTTTTCCTCCGAGCTCCACCAAAATTCACCCATATTTATCACATCAAGAATCTAAGGACATTAATGAAGATCTTGCTTAAACTCAGCTGAGCTTTCACCGGTGCCAGATCCTGTTCTCCTGTTTTACAGCTGTACCATTTGAGAAATTGCTTGGTTCTCACTAGGGAGAACCCTTTTACAGGTTCCACTGCAGCTCATAAAAAGAAAAAAAAAAAAGTTAAAAAAAAAAACAAAACCCAGAACGTAGCATTTTCTTCTCCTGCCTGTTAAAAACCTGCCTGTGTTGAATCCCACTGAGTGCCTCACAAAGTGGTTTGATTTCAGCATCACGTTTTTCGGTGCAGAACCTAGTTTAGATCCACACATCCCTGTTGCTCTTACACCACTGTTGCCACTACTGCCTCAGTGTGCCTTTCCTTCAGTAACCAGCTGTTTGTGCTGGTATGGTCTGTTAGGCATGTCTTCACTCATGTAAGAACCTCTCTTTTCCTGACCACAGGTGTCTTCTGTTTTTCTAATTTTCCCAATCCTACTCTGAAACCACTGCCGTTAGCCTTTCTACCATTGCCCTCATTCATGCTGGGGACTCTAAAGGCACTTGTGTTTGGCAGTCACAGAGTGGACAGCCTGAAGCACAGGTCCTAACCACAGCCGCAGTGGGCTAAGCAGAACTGCAGAGGTCTCCCATGGCATGGCCAGGCAGCTGATGAAGTACGGACCAAGCTACATTCTTTAATGCAGAGAACAAAAACATGTCTATGACAGAGTGCGTAAATTAATTTCTCACAGGGCTTCTCAGAAACAATGGGCTGTAAAAAATTCTTTGTCCTTGGTTACAGAGAAATTTTTTTTTTTTGTTTCATACTTCCTTTCTTGTTGTTACTCTTCCATGGTATGGCTAATACACGTTTACAAAGCATATTTATCACTACACAGTGTCATGCACTGAGTGGCATTGCCGTTCACTTTTGCCCCCCTGAAGTTAGAGATGCAAACATGGGCCAAACATGCCATGGGTGTCATGTACATAGAGTCAAATCATAAAAGAATGATTTCCTATAAAACCCGGAGAACTTCAGTACTCTAACAGAAATACATAACCTTATCCTGAAAGAAAATCCGAGCCAGCAAGTTGGTGAAACTAATGAAGTTAAAGATTAGCAATGTTGCCATCATGTGGCTGCTATCAGTAAATGCTCAGGCACGATCCTGAATTCATTAAGCGCTAAAAAGAAGACTGCATCTGAATTCTGCTGTTCAAACTGAGAGGCAGCAATTAAAGTCACTTGCTGCTCTGATAGAATGCAATCATTTTTGCTATGGTAATGATTTACATAGCAAGAATGTGTGTACAATAGGTAAAGTTCTATTGTTACTCCTTCCACAGCGACCCTTATCCCCATGGATTTATAGATTTGAAATGGCTTGTAAAATGAAGTTTCTCAATTACTTTATCTTATGGATACTTTGATCATTTGTTATTTACAGCGATTTTATTATATTTTTTTCTCTCTCTTGCCCCCTTCCCACCCTGTTCTCCAAACTGTCACAAGCTTTCATAAACTGACTTTTTAAAGTACAACAAAACTGGCTTCCACAGCCTGTGTCAGAAAAGTTGGATTTGGCTTCGTTAGCCAGATAGAAAAATACAATAAAATAAATTAGGTTGTAGCTACCAAGAAGGAAGTAAAATCCTGCCGCATGCTATCTTAGCTCCTGACAGGAAATTACATAAAAAAACCATGACTTGGATTTTCAAATTTTATAGAAATAGAGAACACAAAAATGCTTGGCAGTATTCTTAAGTTGTTGCAAACTTTCCATACCTGTTTCTGGGAATCTGATGAACGAAGGAAAAAAACCAGTCTTTTCACAACCAGCACCTAATCCACATCCTAATCCATACCAGGAGTTTGCAATGTACTCCAATTTTCTTGGTTGAAGAACATTATCTAGGTAGAAAAAGTAATTGTTTTATACAGACACACACTGTCCACCTACAGGGCACTCAGCATTTCAGGAGATATACTGCAATAAGTGATACTTCATCTTTGTTAGGGTACTGACCACTCTAAATTACACACATAGTATCTAGACAAAAGGTTGCTGTAGAAGGCTGTTTCGTGTTATTACTGCATATGCAGGCAAGAAGCACCGATGCAGCTTGTTGCTGGCTCCAAACATTGTCTTGTAATAACTGATCATACAGCAGAGATGCAGCCTTTTTGTGGGGTCAAAGCTCAGATCTATAACGCTGGAGCACACAGCCAGCATCAAATCTCTCTTCTACTTGCAGAGTAAAACCATACCTTCTTTCCTGCCCTACTATTTGTTTATAAGTATATCCAGCTGGTGCATCCCCACTGATGCCAAGAAAAGAGGAAAACAAAACCATGCAAAAGGCTCCTGCAGCTCCCAGTATGCAGGATGTAGCAGTCACCCATTTAGTTCAAAATACCATTTTAAACTAGTTCAATTAAACAGGCTAAGATCACACAGATAGCCATAGCTGTTTCTATCCAGCCTATTTCCATTTTCAGCATTTTAAGAATTCCTTGTTTCAACTTTGCTGAAATCAAAACAAGAATGCCTGCCTGGCATATTTATTTACTTTTGCTGGCCAAGTACGCAGGAGACGTTTATACTGTGACAAGATTTGACATAATTTATCACCATTATCATCATCATCATTGTGCCTAGAAATTGCACCATGTGAGAAAAGTACCTGTGGAATGTCAGAGAAATAAGGCCCATCAAAATTAAGCTTTCCTGGTTAATGTAACCCATAACAAGAACATTATAAATGGAGAACATTGAAGGACATCCACGTATTAAACAAAAGTGTGTACGTATGCACATGTGCACTTGATACGCAGACCCAGTGTTGCTGCAGATGGACATTCCTAAATAACTGCAGAACATAAAGAAGTTCAAAATGCAGAGACTTAAGAGGGTGAAGACAAACTCCAATCAGCTGATATAGAAAAGACACCAACAGTTTCCCTGATAAAAGGCAAACCCAGATCCTTCTCCTTTCAAGAACACCAGGATCAGGTTTTCACAGCCCCAGGACAAGCCCCAATTTATGACCAGTTTCCAGACAGAAAGAGATCTGTGAACTTTTTTAATTGTTCATGCTCTAAGAGGCAGACCCTCTCAGGTTGCAGGCCAAGAGGCCTCAGGGCCATGGCTTTCTGGGGTTTTCAGCTGAGGGATAAGCATTTGGATTCTCAGCAGTATCATTTGGGTGGAAGTGGCTGCCAGGCTCTAGAAAAACAGCAGCGTACACACGAAACGGCAACAAAGAAAACTTAACTGCTCCCTGTTTGCACATTCGAGTTCTTCTGCTGATGTTTGAGCACCTGCAGTCCGGGCCTGGAGCACTCAGGTGGCAGGGCAGGCAGGGGCAGGCCATGCCAGCATGAGGAAAGGAGGCTCCACTGGTTGCAGAATGATTGCATGGGAGGATGTTCTCACGTGTAGGAAGTGAAGGAAAGAGGGCAGAAAGAGCAGTGACAGAGAAAAGGTCACTTGATAAATGTCTGAGCAGTCAGGACAGGGCATCTTTACCACCTACAAGTTGCCTCTCTGCAACAAGCAGCTCTGCCAGCTCCCCCCGCAAAACAGCATTGAGAAAATGGCAGTGCCCCAAAAATCCCTCATGTGAGGAAGAACAGACCTGCTGCATGGGGCTTTGAGCTAGTCAGGGAGAATGATAATCGGTACCAAATGTGAGGATTTTGCTTCACAACTCATTGGCAGTGCAGAGGCTGTGAGATCTCCTGAGCAGGCCTGACTGGAACAAGGCAGGAAGCAGGCAAAAATACCTGGTGAATGTAGTACTGTCTAGCACCTTGAACGCTCACTGCCTGGTAGGTTTTTCTCAACACCAAAATTCATGTTAACTCTTTTCATTAAGACTGCCAGAACCATCAGCTGGTTGCTCCCAGAGAGAGAAGTTCTTCTATAGTGCCACCTCCTGCCAGAAGAGCCTTCAGACTTGCCTGAAACTGCTGCTGAGTGGAACAGGAGAGGCTGTGTTCTGTCTCGCAGTTGGCAGCATGGAGACCTCCCAATTGAAGCCAGCCTGTTGTATTTTCTTCCTGAAAGAACTTTTTCCTGTAGAAACCTATTCTGAAGTTTTCAGCTTCATCAAGTGGAAAGGAAAAAAAAAACAAAAACAACAAAAACAACAACAACAAAAAAACCCCCACAAACACCCAAACAAACAAAAAAAAACCACAAAAAACTTTTTGGATAAAATTATGAGAAATGTGCTTAAGTGGACATAAACGTGGAATAAAAATGAGTTTCTGCTTAGTTTGCTTAGTTGTGGGGAATGCTGTCACCTGCTGACAGGAGAATGCGAAACTTTTAAAAAAAGAGTTTTGTGGCAAGAGCCTTCCTATTCCAGATGAAAACCAACCAAACACACACCCTAAAACAATAAGACAACTATAACCCAATCTGGAAAACAAGGTGCTTTTGTGCAAAAATAATTATCACTGGGCTAGGAGTCCTGCATAAGTACTCCCTGTTACACCAAATTCTCTCCCTGTAACCTACCACTAATCAGGCTTTCTACACTCTCAGTGTCCCGTCCATTTCTTTCTCCCAAACACCAGTTTCTTCTCCTTTAATTACAACCCTCAAATATCTTTCTACATCCCAGCTCAAGAAACAATCCATATGCGTAACTTTTCCTCTCCCAGCCATCTCCATTTCTACCTACTTTTATTTCTGCCTTCTCTTCCTTTTCAAGAATGGCCCTTCTGCACCTTTTATATGGCAATCAGGAGGTACCACTAGATAGAAACCCACCCTCCCATCCACCTGACCACTATTCTCTTCTTGGGCTCATAGTGCACAAGGAACACTTGTAGATTTGGGGCTGCTACAAATATCTTTGTGCCTGTTATTCTATGAGCTCTGTCCTCATCTCAGAAAAATGCAGGCATGAGAGTGCAGCTGGTAGCCTCAATGCCAAATGGGCATTTCTGTTTTGTCCTAATAAGATAACTGAAGTTGGAAGGCGTTCAGTGGTGTACCTCATCTGTCAAATGAAATTTGCCCAGACATACTTGATATGTTTGTTAGCAAAAGTCATGACATGGTCAGAAACAGAAGGGATATTCTATTAGTGTGATCCAGGAGATGAGTTAGAAATGGTCTGGTAAAGGAATCACCGTTTCCATATATTCCTTCATATTGAAGAGCTGTAACTTTTTTTGGTAGGAGTTTTCACACAATGACAAAACAGTTCTGCTCACCACGGGAATTTGCAACTGCAGAATCATAAATGGCTAAGGTTGAGATTGACTTTTAAAGATTATCTTGTTCAATTCCACATTCAATTATTAGAATTTGGCTCTTGCATGCTGTGTTGGGGAATGACCTCCTTCCAGTTCCATGTGTGCTTGTAATTTGTCTATATAAATTCCACAATGAAATTTGTTGTCACTATATAACAATGGTCTACAAGCCTTTGAGCTGCAACAGAAAACAACATTTATTAGTAGCAGAGAATGATGTGAAAAGCAGATAGCTTTCATCTAGCAGATTCTGTTATCATTTAGTCCCCTCAATGCAAGGACATGGACCTGATGGAGCAGGTCCAGAGGCCGGCCATGAAAACGATCAGGGAGCTGGAACACCTCTCCTTCAAGGACACACTGAGGGAGCTGTTCAGCCTGGAGAAGATGCCAGGGAGACCTAGTAACAGCCTTCCAGGATGTGAAGGTGGGGCTACAAAAAGGCTGGAAAGGGACTATTTACAAAGGCCTGAAGTGAAATTAGAGAAAAGTATATTTAGGTTGGACATTAAGAGGAAGTTCTTTACATGAGGGTAGTGGGACACTGCTCAGGGAGATAGCTGAGGCCCCATCCTTGGAGACGTTCAAGGACAAGCTCAGTAGAGCTCTAGGCAACCTGAGTGAATGAAGGATGTCCCTGCTCACTTCAGGACAGTTGAACTAGGTGACCTTTGGAGGTCCATTTTTCAAACCAAACCATTCCATGATGATCCTATGCTACTCCAGTATGCTTTTTCATGATCTTGCAAATGCCTGGCCTTAAACACCTCCAGGGATGTGGCCCCAACAACCTCCCTGGGCAACCCATTCCAGGGCCTCACCACTCTCATGGTGAAGAACTTCCTCCTCATATCCAATCTGAATCTCCCTACCTCCAGCTCTGCTCCATTCCCCCTAGTCCTGTCACTACTCAATAGCCTAAAAAGTCCCTCCTCAGCTTTCTTGACATCTAGCTGCCTGAAAAATAATCTTTACTACACACCAGAAACTTCCCAGGAGCAAGACAGTCACAAATGCTCCCCCATCTAAACAGTTCCAAAATCTATTTGAAAACCTTACTGCTATTAGCTATATATTCATATGAAACAAGGCTTTACCTGTTCAATGGCTTGGGTTTGAAGGTGGTACTCCTGCATGGTTTTGAGGAATGGAAAAGACCAGTCATTGACTCAACAGCAAAAGCCTCACATGTGGCAGACAGCAAGAGGTGACTTTCTAGGCAGGAATAAAAATGACAAATAAGGAGTTGCATGTCTTTCTGTTCTTGCACATGGAATATCTTTCATTAGAGGAGACTGCTGGCATGTTGCTCTTACACTTGTCATGCTCCACGGCCACCCTCATAGGCCCCAGCAGCTGTGACTGTCCTCATCTTTTCCCATTTCCTTTTAATGGGTGGGAAGATGACACTGCAGTGTAACCTTCCAAAATAGATTAGGGCTGCTGAGATTGTATTGTTATATGGACACACATAATTAACTGTCTTATGTGTGGGGTCTGGAAGCATTTTTCTCCTTTTTTTTTTTTTTTTTTTTTTTGCCAGCTCCCACCCAGAGGAGTGGTAGATGTTAGCACTGGTGGTGGCAACACCCTAAAATACTGGAAGCTTGAAATATTTTCTGTGCCTGTAGCAAATTATGTATCACAATGTGGTAACTCATCAGAAGACAACCAAAAGCTGGCTGGAGTCTATACTAAGCAGATGGTCCACATGCCTTACATATCCCTCTCATCACTTCTTCAAAGAGCTTTTCAACAGAAATGATGCTTAAGATATTCTGGGAAAGTCTGTGACTGCATGTGGCATTTCACATTTATCACTTTACCTCTCCCAACAGAGGAACACTACCATGGTATAGACTTTAGTCATTCACAGGAAACCAAAGCTCTGCCTTCTTTGAAGGAAGCTTGTAGAAACAATAGGAATAATTTATTTGAGGATAATGTACATCTGTTATATAGATTCATCTACATCTTGTTTTTAAAAACAAAGTTCTGCTTGCTGCCAGTAGCACTTTCCCCCCACAGCTCTCCAGAAGTACCATCCAGGAGCTGCTCTGCACTTTTAGAGAGGTCTCATGCTTTGTGCTTCTGGGGCCTGGGCTTTTTCAGCTCTTCCCTGAGCTTACAAAAAGGGACACAGTCTACGGCAGTGAACAAATAATTTTCCCAACATGGAAAATTGATCGTACGTATAGACAGACACATACTTAAATAAGAAAGTGTGCAGAACTGAGACATAAATATGACCTTTTAAAAGATCTACTATCAAGCCACAGAAGTACATCTATGACATGAAAGAAGACCAGTCTGAAAAAGGGAAAGGATCACTTGCCTGTAAACTTGGAACATTCTGAGGTGTACGTAGCCCACGTAGATATTTACACTATCAGAGAATAAAGGTGACTTTAGCAGTGCAGCAGCCACACTGGATGCACTTTCTCCATGCCTTTCATCATGCTTTATGCACTTACAGGAAATCTTTGTGGTTCTGAGGAAGATGGGAAGAAACGGACATCCATGCCTAGTAAGCAACTTATCCACCTTAAAACACTTGCTTGTTCTAACTATGGTAAACTGGAAATGACAGCATTCACACAATCACAGAATGAGCAAAGCTAGATATGAACTCTGGAGGTCATCTGGTGTAATCCCTGCTGCTCAAGCACTCCCCTTATCAGCCTATAGCCTGGGGGTTTTTCTTCTGCACCTGTGATTTGTTTGGGGGTTGTCTCCACGGGATAGGTCTGTGGGACACTGACATACACTGGTATCAAATCTGCTGATGGGAAGACAGATTGGACATCCCAAATTAAAGAGTTCTCTGGTTTCCTGACTTTCAACAGTAATTTGCTGCTTCTTAAATTAGTTAATTCTATGAGCTCTGCTTTCTCTCTGCAATGTCAAAGGCTGTATTTAAAGCTTTTCTCATAATGCTACCAAGATAGCACAGGCACGCAACAGCTCTTAAGAGTGGCTAAGATCCTTACAGATGGTGTTGAGCAAAATGTGACTAAGGTAGATGATGCCTACAACACCTTTGTAGCTGCAATATGAACTCAAGATCCATGTCAAATACGAAAAATTCAGCTAGCCCATTAAAAATACACTTAAGTCAGACACAGACTAAAAAGCACCCTTGAAAAAAATTATGTCAGTGCAAGAGATCACCTTATGAAGCAGTCAAGAAAGAACAGATATAGGACTAGGCACATTCCGTCTTGGAGCAGAATCTAGTGCATGACTGAGAACAAAATATGAACCTACTTTCTATAACTGGTATGAAAGTTTCAGTGTCTTAAGTACGAATGTTATGTGGCCCCTTGGGGATTGAAACAGTGATCACAAAATCCAGGAATCCGCAGTTCTGACCATCATGGTGTTAAAAATATTTATTATATGAATAATGATCCTCCATTTATAGAAAAAAGTTAAAAGCCTAGTGTCACACAAATCTGACAAAGTAATGCGCAAGTAACAGAAACAACAGAGAACTAGGAAATTATAGCAGCAAGACACAACTACAAATGAAAAGGAAAAAATATTCCTAATAGGGAAGGCAAAATACCAGGTAGAGATATGCAACAGAGATAATGGTGTAAAAATAATCTCCAAATGACAGCAGTGAAAGCCACATTAACTTTACAGCTCCCATTCAATTTTAAGAGAGAAAATAAGCTGAGCAACCATATAAAAAAATCTGGATGTCATCTGAACAGTTACGGTAAGAAACAAAAATAAATACTCAATTAATTGCATCTGAAGACTGTAGGCCAGAGAGACTAGGTATGCCAGTAACACTGAAATTATATACCAAACCTATCACTTTTCAACAGAAGCAGTAGTTTACATTGAAATATATTGTGGAAAAAAAAAACCCTAACAAATCAAAACAAAACCAAGATTTAAAAATGTCCACCAGGGTAGCTCTGCAGTTAGTATTTAGAAGTTCAAGTTGGAATTCTAAAGATCCTTTGCAGCACAAAGAACTAAACACTGCAGTACTGTACTAAGTGGGCCACAGAGAGATGAAATATCAGTATTTTTGTAGCTCAGATTGGAAAAAAAAAAAACAAAACAAAAAAACAGTAAGTCCAGCAATACATGTTAATTACAAATATCTGCTTTGGCAGGTCTAGGTGTATCTCCAAACTTCTATTTACATACCTCTAGAAACTTTTGTGGAATAAAGTTTTTGATGTGGCTTTGCTTGGCAATTAAGTCATTATATTTCTCACTTGAAGAAAACACAGGTTTGGGCAAGTCTAACAAAGCTCCATATTCATCTCAGTGGTTTAAAAGTTGTAAGCTTCCTACAAGTCTTTGCCTATTAATTTCTGTAATTATAGGCAACTTACCTCATCTGCATGAAACACTGACATAGGTATTTGATAGTATTTTCCCCCTCTTAAGTTTTCATGAATCACTTCTCAAAAATTTCCATTTCTGCTTTTCTGAAGTATTAGTCCACTTTCTTAGAAACTGACAGAAAGTGAATCATAAATTATGCACCTTAAAACCAACCAAATCCAGGGAAGAATGAAAGTCATTAATTCCCCTGTGTGTTGTGGAACTAGGCTAGAACAGCCTGAACCATGAGAGAAAATTCTGCTTAAAAATTCTACATGCTATCATCAGCTACAACTACCTCACTTTTTAAAAGCAAGTCCACAAGGTTAAAAAAAATGAAGTGGATGAGCTCAGAACACCGTGGCTGAGCATTCTACTTCTGAAGGCTAATACTGCACGTTACAGCAAATCCAGTGTAGTAATTTTGTCTCATTGTTCTCAATTTGTACGTCATAGTTTAATTATTAAATTCTTAGTGCAGGCATTCAATGCAGAAAATAAACTTTTAGAAACTTAACATACACTGGATTTGTATCATTTTATTGGCTATGGGAGTTAAAATTTGGAAAAAAGGAAAAGGGGGAAACTTCCAATATATAGACTCAAATCCTACTGTCCTAGGAAAATCTCATATCTGCATTTTTTATTTTAATAGAGAAACTAAACAATTAAGTACTTTCTTCTATTTATAATGCTTGTGACAGGTCTTCAGGGGGGTTCTTTCTTTTGCTTCACTGTTTCTTGTAGTTACAAGTTCTGATTTATGTTTCAGTCCTATCAGTTATATTTCATGCTGCTGCATTCAGAGCATGTGAACATCAGCTTCCATTCAAAACGGACAGCATGAACTATTTGGCACGTTGCTAAACATATAACCCAAGACGCTTGAAAGATTTTTTTTTTTTTTGGTCTTAAACCACATTTGATCATTATGAATGCATTTAAGCTGTTAGAAATTCTCTTCTTTTGCCAGACTGGTTGCTGGAAGACATAATACTTTATAAACATCAACTTAGGGACTCTGATGAAGACTCTGAGGTTACTGTATGGGTTTTCAATACCCAGACTTTCCTGATTTCCTTAAGACATGGCATTTCTTGAAGAATACTGTCTTTAAGTTTAGAAATACACTTTGAAGTCACTTTGCAATTATTTCCTCTTCTGCAAACTATTTCCTCTTCCTGAAAGCTCTGTCTTCTACCAGCAGCTTCTTCCTTCACAGCACTATGTCAAATATGCATATGGTACTTCAATAAGGAATTGTTGACTTCTCGTTTCCAAGAAGAAATGCACTCAGATACTGCTGCATCACATTCAGACTGTGAAGTGGCTACTAAAGGCTTAGCTTTTATTTGTTTGAATCGCAGCTGATTTGATCTTCAGCAGACGTAGAAAGTGACATTTCCTCAGTTCTAGGACGTTTTGAAGCTGGGGGATTTTGAAGACTCTCGTCAGATGGCAACGGCCTCTCTGAAACAAGTAGATAGGAAAAATCTCATAAGCTAAGTAAATCCAGGTTAAGCAAGTAAATTGGTTTGCTGAATTCACAAACAGTTCAGTACTTGCTGAAAACCCCCAAACATGGTTTGAGAACCCAGCATCTGAAACAATCGTGCTGAAAATACATGCGTCTTCAAAACCCACCTGATGAGCATTAGATCCAAAAGAAATTAACTCCTCTTTGTTTCAAGTGTCAGCTAACATCCATTACTATACAAACTGCAGCGACATATTGTCATATAAGCAGCTGCCCAAGAACAACTGCTGTGACAACAAATTTAGTATTGTCAAAAAAGCACCCTTCAAACACAGTAAGACAATGAAGAAGCTGTAGAATCTGCACTTAGGTTTAGTCTGTGTGCTTGAATATGCTTACGATATAAGCTTATAGCTTACAACAGAAGTCTAAAATGGAAATGACTGGCAGAAAGACTTTGCTGGGTATTAACAGTCACAAAAACTTACCAAGTTCTTGTTCTGAGGAAGGAGATATAGAAACTGTATCTGTATACACAGATGTTGGCATATCTGGCTTCAGTGGAATCAAATTTACTCGCCTTTAAAAAAATAGGAACAATTAAATTACTTTAAACTCATCATTTCCAGAAATGGTTTATTTAAAGATTTACTTGGGACAGAATCATTTAAATGTAGGTTAGATATATCTTACTACACATTTTTTTCATCTTGTTGTATGCACTTTCATCTTGTTCAGAAGCACTCTAAATACCACTTGAGATCTTTTCCACCATCAAGTACTTTTATGTACACTTTATATGGCAGAATGCTTGATAAACTGCTTCAGAACACAATATCTTGGTCAAATATCTTAAGACTGGTCATGCTTACTACTTCCCAGCCCTGTCCATGGCAACACTTCAGATTCATAAAAGTTTAGGGAACTCTCTTGCCCACTGAGATCCACCATCCAGTCCCCTTCAACTACCTAGAATTCTTTGACTTCTTAGTTCCAGTACAGATGAATATTGGTGTGTAGAAAGCCATCATTTCCTGAGACTTTTCTTTGTGATTGTTATGAAATCCACTATCCTGCTTTCTCATTCACCACTTTCTCCCTAGCTGCCTACTAACTAAAACATTCCTGTGAGAAGTTATGATAATTTCCTTTAATTCTGAAATAGCTGGCAAGGTCTAGACCTGTAATTGTATGGCTGTTTCCTTACTGCTGCACACCAGCTCAGGATTTCATATGGCCAGCTGTTTGACAGTCAATACATGAATTCCAGGTAATTTTTGAAAACCAAGATCTTTGCTTAGGAAACAGCCTGAATTAATGCATTAAGCCTCCCACCTATGATTGCACACACCTATGAGTGCTGTCTAGCCTGGCACTCTCTTTTTCAAGTATTTGTCAGAAACTCTTTAAATAGTTCTTTCCAGTTGTAGGTTTCAGGTACCATCTTTGTATGGAAAATGGGACCTCAGGACAGACACCTGTTGCTGCCACATGGACAAGATGTAACAGGTTAACTTTGCTACTGCCTCACAATTCAGACAGCAATATAGAAACTGCACATTTAGGATTCAGGAGACATTCTCACCTTTCAATTGCAGTACAACTGGAACAAAAAGTTCCATGTCAAGACAGATACTACCAAGACACAGGGGCTGGGAATTTATGCCTAAACCTCAAGCTTTAAATGCAGCACAAGCACAGCTTGTCTTGGCCTTCATATTTATGACTGGAAACGGCAATATAAATCTCACCTAGGCGTCTTGCTCCATGCTTGTAAAGTGTTGAGAGTAATCCTCCTGGGCTGGTTTACTTTAGTGCTCTGGATGGCTGGCTGGCTGATTTTCCTCTCGTCTGAGGATGAGACTGGAGTATTTTTTATGCCAACAGGTGTGGAAGGCAAGTCCTTACTGGCAGCTGTAGTTCTAGGTTGGAGAGTGGGAGTGCTAGGATCTGTGACCCTGCTAGAAGGAGTCCCCTCTGCCAGCCTAGAGCCTGGAGAAATTACTTTGTGCGACTGACTTTTTTTCACTTTCTTCTCTGCTGCACCAGAAGTCCTGACATTTATCTGTGGCTTTTCCTTCAGTGGTATTCCCAGTTCATCCTTCTCAAAGGTAACAAATGAACAGTATCCATCCGTGGAAGAAATAGCAAGAAAGGCTCCATCGCTGGACCTATTTGTGAGTTTTAGTTTTTTTCCCATTAAAAGTAAAGGTCAGAACTTTTCTTCGACCCTCACCACACTCCAATATAACACATATTGTACCTCTCTTTTCCTCCTCCCTCCCCCAAGTACATGTATACATTTAAATAAAACTGTAGTCAAGTGAAAGATACCCAATTCAAATGAATCAACTATGTCCAAATGTGGCCTTTGATATAATTGATACAATCTCTCTGGTGTCACCTGTTATCATCTGTAACTTCTGCTGCCAGCACCTACAGGCATTTGAGCTAGCACAAAGCATGGTTCAAGTGAAGGTAAACAAATCTTCAACCATAGTTTCAGAAACTGAAGACTCCTTACTGGGACCAGCAGAGCAGTTCAAACTTTTTAGCTGTACTCCTTGTGCTAAGCAAAGACGATGCTCAAAATCACCATAGTGCTTATGAGAATGGGCTCTTTGTGCTGATTTCATCAAATAATGTCTATATATCAGCAATTAAAATCTTTGTCTTCCTATTCTTTTCCACTCCCTTTCTCCTGATGCAATGGTTTTCACTTCTGAAAAAGAGGCCTTTGTGTGGTTCTCAGGTTATGTATACTAACTAGAAAGGCAAGAGAGAAGCCAGCTTTCCAGCAGAGGAGTTTATCCTGACCCAAAGACTTGTGTTCAATTTTCAATTCCATTTCTGACATCCCACGTAAACATCAGTTAAATTACTTCATCTTACACACGAAGAACTACTGAGCAAAATTGTATAGATAAAGCAGAATGTGGCCAGGACATAGACACCTGAGCTTAAGAGAGATGACTTCCAAAACATCTGTAAATAACTTCATTATTACCAGTTACACTGCCTTAACAATGAGTACTTTTCACTGGCACCCAGTATATCAGCTGTCCATCTGCATAGTCCCAGGGTGCTTGTACCTCATTTCCCAAGTGATAACGAACCACAATTTTCCAGTTCACAGGGGAAAAAAAGAAAAAGAGGTGGCTTGCTGTTCAGACATTGCGATGACAGTGACCACATAAAAATACAGCAAACCACTAACACAAAAATAAAGCAAGACACTATATGTTGAAGTTTGGCACAACATCTTAAAAAGACGTTACCCACATCCTAACAAATGTTAATAATGTAACAACTACCTACCATGAAATGTCACTCAGAGTGTGATAATGTATGTTAGAAACGTAGCCAAAGGGGAAAGACTGTTCAGTATCATAAAAAAGCACAGAATCTTCTGAAGCAACAGCAAAAACCAATCGATAGGGCAGATTAAACAGAGCAGGAGATGTCTTCTGACTGTTTTCATCTGGGATGCAAAGACATGAACACACTGAGAATTCTCTCTTGTATTCATTGCAAGATATTAACTACAGTGGCTTAGTCATGAATCTAAATAAATATTTCATTAATAATCAGTGTTCAGGCAAAGGTTAAGATAGCACTTCTATATAATGTAAAGTTTAAATGTCAAGCATTAATATTTCTGTTACCCGAAATTTGCCCTCAATTGTTTTAGCTGAAGAGAGAGAAATTGGCAGCAGCTTTGTCTATCTGGATTGACATAGTTTTGTCATATATTCTCCACCTGACATTTTTCACTGTATTTAACTTTAAAACTAAAGTCCAGGCAAACACATTTCAAGATACAGAATAAACCAAAGTGATCACAACTGACACCAACACTATTCTGCATTGTGTTCAGCTCCTAGCTAGTCATTTCATCACTGCAGTGGTTCCTTGTAAGGCAAGATTATTTCCACTTCCACTGGAAACAGCACTAGCTAGCTGCTGTTAAGACTTTCCTAGTGTACTGAGCTTCCCTTCAGTTCTATGATGGTTATGGAAGCAATGCACTAAAAGAGGTAGGCTACTGACATCAGTGTAATGCAAGGTACTCATATCTAAGGATTTCTAGCCTACTATAGATCTTCACTTTTCTGAGTTTATGTTGCAGACACTAAACATTCGCTTTGGAGGAGCTAGAGACTAACAGCAGACGCTCTTCTCCTTAATTTGTAACATACTACTACTATGGATCTAAATATTACAATAAAATACAGAACACAAAAGCAAATCTATGAATCCTGTAAGAAATACTACAAATTGATCTTCTACAGAAAGGAGCAATGCTCTGCCTTTTCACAAGGGTAAGAGTATGTCTTGTAAAAATATATACAGACTTGGACCCACTGGGCTCAGAGCAGGGTTGGATTTCAGTCTCCCCTAAGTTCTTACGCAATTTCATACAATTCTTTTCTCACCTCAGAATTTCTCTTCTGGCAAGTAACACAAGCACTGTTTCATTTTTTGCTTCCTTGAATAAACATCCAATGACTGTTGCAAACTACATCAACTGTCTGCTGTTTCTGTGATGTGGGTAGTTGAGACCAACAGAAAATATTTCACTGGATTACTCCTTTAATGCCAAATCAAGTTATTTACTGTTACTCACACAAAATGGTTAAAAGTGAAATAAAAATACTAGGCAGTGTTTGTGTAGCCTAAGAGGCCAAGTAAGAAGACTGATTCACTACATCAAAAGCTACTTGTGAGGTACTTAAGGTGAATTCAGGGTCTTAGAATTAGGAAAGAGTTTCTAAGAGGTGGTACAAAATTATCTTAATGGAATGTTAAAAGGCTAAGGTATAAACCAGTAAACAGTCACATTGACCTTTTCACATATTTGCTGTAAATTCATACTCCCTGAAGGATTTACAGTACCTTTATTAAAGGGTTTTCTCAACTCGAAGTAGACGGGGCAGCAGCGAACAGCAAGAGTTGCTTTTCCAGGGCATGGCAGGTGACCCACGGGCCTTTTAGAAAGAAACAGTATTTCAGAAAACAGCATTTCACACATTTAGTTATTTTAAAGTATGTTTTGATCTTATTAAACTCTACCTTTTAAGATTGTTTCTGGAGAAAACATATGTGGTGTTTGTTACATTTTCTCCTGATTCAACACAGCCAGCTGTAAAAATAATGATTCAAACATTATTTGTCAAGTCAAAACAGTACTGAGTACACACTTTACGTCCACAGACATTCTACTGCTCAGAAATTAGGCTTGTCAGTTGGGTAAGAGCTGTGCAACCTGAATACAACTTAAAAAAGCATCCCTAGTATTTATTTAGTGCTGGGTTTGTTTCCTTGATATATTTTCCCCTCAAAGCTTCTTTTTGATGTTGCAAGACATCTGCAAAAGCAGTGCATATGTGGACAAACTGATCTCCTTGCAATGTTGTTTATACTATGACTGCAGAATTTTCTTAAGGATAAAAACAAAGCCAGGCCAGTCTAAAGAAACCACTCATTATTCTTAATTTCTATCTTATATTGTTGTAGTTTACATGTTTCAGTTCAGAAAAATACAGTAAGTATATTTTTAATCATAGGTGAAAGTTGATGTTCTGCCAAAGGAGGAGTATTGTGGAGTCTACTTTCTTTAACAAGAAGAATGAGTAATGCCATAATTAAGATAAATAAGCATCCCTTAGCAGTCTTCACCGCTAGAGCGTAATAGGTACAATGCAGGTTACAGGGCACACTCTCACGTACCTGGAGTGAGCAAATAGGAGCCGTCAGCAGTAAAACTGAGCCTGCGGAAAAACGACTTCATGCTGTCATCATGAAACATCCGATAGCTCCTAGCCTGTAACATGGAAAATAGGACTGTGTAAAGTGCCATGAATGTGTCGGCTGGCTTTCAAGTGAGAAGCAAAACATCCAGTTGTACAATCCGACCTGACGGAACTTTTAAAATAAAAGATAAATGTTTTAAAAACCATGGCTCCTTCAAGCTCAGTTTCTGCTGTGCTACAAATTCTTCAGAGCTAAGAAAAACAGTCCTTAATCCCTCTTCAGCTACTAATCAAAACACTGCAAGCGCGGCTACGTTAGACCAATAATCAAAAAAATGTAATAACCTGGAGAATGACATTATTTAACAGTCAACATAAAAGCCTGCTCCTTAGGTACTTAATTCTGGTAAAAGCGGCAAAACATTCTCTCTCAGACCTGTTTTTCAGTCTCTGTAAAACCATTACAAATGTTTCCACAAAAAAAACCCCAAAACAAAAAAACCCAGAAGGAATAAAAAGGTTACAGCCAGCTTAGAGGTGTTATTTTACTATTATTTAGCACTGCTTTAGGGGAGCAAAAGTTCTTTGTTTTCCCTCTTGGGATTAGAAAGCATTTCCTAAATTTTCCCTAAATCATATTATTCCTAATAAACAGACTATGTTCTTGAAAACTTCAAGCTGCTGACTTTGAAATATTATTGCATGTTTGAAGTTTTTCCTATTAAGACTACAGCGCACATACTACTTTTTCAATACTATTTTTAACATTTCCAACCAAAGACATCATGTTACTACTTCAATCAGCCTGCAACAGTGTGCTGGTTTGAGGCTAATTGGAATATTTTAATAAGGGAAATTAGATTATAGGCTGAGAAATGAAAACATGATGATGTCTCCTTCACTCATACATTTGCTGACTGATACAAAA
>VWZI01009681.1:188441-240039 GCA_013396835.1 Psilopogon haemacephalus
CCCTTCTGGGGACTCTGATCTCTGGGAGGGGTGTGGTGTTTCTATATTACCTTTTTACTGTATATAGCTGTAAATATCTGTAATATATTGTAGATACCTGCTTGTATATATTGCTGGGCTGTAAATATAAAGCTTTGCTCATTAACTTTCAGAAAGCTGAGTCTAGTCTGGGTAACTTCAGAACTATGGGGGAACAGATAACTCCCGAACCACCACAAACAGGTTAACAGCAGCAGGCAGCATTCTCAAGTCACTTCTGCAATGTTAAAGGAAACCTGAAGCAGCCTCTCATTTACAAAATGCAAAAGTGAGGCAGAGACAAAACCACCTCATGTATGGATTATTGAACAGAAAATACTTTGTAGCATGCTTTGTACTATAGGAAAACTCATGTAAAACAGCACCCAGCACATTCTGCAGTTCCACTAGTAGAACAACATACCTCTCCTTCCACTCCTGATCCAGATGGCATCTTGGTGACGTTGAACGCTACACGCTTGGTTTGCGTATTGTATACCCGCAGGACCCTAGGTGGTAGAAAGCACAGTTAACTATGAACAGTTTCCTGTCACTGCATGCTTCACACAATGCTACTGGACCTCAGCTCTCAGTCAGGGCTGCCAAATACAAATGACAATGTCATCAGTTGGGAACTACACGGTTAAAAATCCAGTAGGAACTAGAGGAGTCTAGGGGTGGACACAGGAAAAGTGTAAAATTATTATTCAATCCCATAATTCTGCTATTTGTTCATAAACTAGCAGCGTGGCCAGCACTCTCTCCTTTCCTCTTCCTCCTGCCTGCTGTGTCTGGCAAGAGCCACTTATCAGGGTAAACATGTAGGGAGTGGGCCTGTTTGGAGCTTCCAGAGGCTTTGTTTGGGTCTATGGATGGCAGAGGCATTGTTAGGAGGAAGGACTGCAGCACTGGTGAGTGTATGTTCGTTTTGGGTTGGGGGAAAATTCAAAGGGATCAGTATGTATCCTGTATATGCTCTGTAAATTTTTTCCTGTATCTTTCCTTTCAAATACAATTCTGCATTTCTCTCCAATTAATTTGAAACAGTCTCATTCTGTTGTCTCTTTAAAAACCATGACAGACAAACACACATTAAGTAGAATAGAACTCTGATCATGAGGCACCACAGGGAGGACACATTTTGAACAACTAAATAACCCATGAATAATTGATTCATTAAGGTTGAAGTACCAGCACGTACAATTATGAAGGAATGAGGGCACTAGTGGACAGGGAATGACGATGCCATTCCTGCCAGTGTTGTAGTACCCAGTGTGTTTCTGTAGAGAGAGAATTAGCAAGATCTCTGGAATAAGTGAAAACCAGAGTACATCTCTGTAGGAAATGCTGGAACTCCCTGACTTCATCTCTCTAAAACCACAGGTAGCCCAAGCAAATCCACCTACTTGTCCCATCATGCCCTTCTTTCTGCCAACTCTGACCTTCAATTTATGTTGGTTTCCTAGGCTGGCAGAAAACCAATCTAACATAAAAACCAGACAGCTTTCTGATGATTTCATGTGCTGAAACCGTTTCACAAAGAATCCTAGACAAAGTTAAGATGAGAAAATAGAAAGTGAAGCTGTGGCAGACAGCTTGAGACAGTTGTGGAACTACTGGCTCAGGATATCACACAGCTAAGCTGGTCTGCCAAAAGAGTCTCCTCATCCTGGGCTGGTGAGCATCCAGTCCTGGCAATTGACCTGGCTCCTGTTAAACCCCTACTGAACTGATGCTATTCACCAACCTTGCAGAAAAGCATGTGAAAACAAGGCAGTGGGAGATTTCCCCTCTTCAGATTAGTTCATGCCCTTGCTTGTGTCTTCAAGAAAGACTTACACATCATTTTGTACTGCATTCAGTTTTGGGCTCCCCATCTTAAGAGGAACAGGGATCTGCTGAAGAAGGTCCAGTGAAGGGCTATGAGGATGATTAGAGGACTGGAGCACAAGTCTTATGGAGAGAGACTGAGGGACATGGGGCTATTTAGTCTGGAGAAGAGAAGACTGAGAGAGGATTTAATAAATGTTTATACATATCTGAGGGCTGAGGGTCAGGAGGGGCAGGGACAAGCTCTTCTCACCTGCTCCCTATGACAGGACAAGGAGCAGTATATAAGCTGCAGCAAAAGAGGTTCCATCTCAACACAAGGGGGAACTTCTTTACCGCAAGAGTCACAGAACACTTGAACAGGCTCCCCAGAGAGGCTGTGGTGTCTCTTTCTCTGGAGACTTTCAAGGTCTATCTGGATGTGTTCCTCTGTGACCTGAGATAGATTGTATGGTCCTGCTCTGGCAGGTGGGTTGGACTCAACAATCTCCTTGGGTCTCTTCCAACCCTACACACCCTGTGATTCTATTACCTGATTTTCACTGCTGTTAATTTCAATAAAGGCACTCAAAACTCACACAGCTGATTATCAGAAGAGAGTAGCCCATAATGATGGAGTTGACATTAACTTACTATTCTTCTGAGCCTACTGCAAATCTTAAATCAAAACTATTTTCCCACTATTACGGTAGGTATTTTTCAGTGGGTGCCAGATGACATTCATTTATTAGCCAGATGCAAGCTCCTCCAGAGAAGCACACATGCCCTGGACAGTTTGAGCTCAACTCAAAGTTCTGACAGGGGTCAGGTTTATGAAGTGTGTGTTTAGCCTTCCCAATGACATCACTTGCAAAACTGGTGAAGATCAAGGGAGCAAGAGGGAAAAAAAAAAAATCTACCAGTGGAAAGACATTTTAATGGATTTCTTAACCTGTTCATCTCTTTCTGTACAACGAGAACAAACACATTAACAATTAGAGCACTCTTTTAAGGTATCTAGTATCTTTAACAACCAATACCATGAAAACTCTACCAAAAAAAAGTCTTTACGAAAAAAAAAAGTTTATGCCAGCTTTTTCTCTGCTTAGGACATTCAGACTTCAAGAATACTTTACTGTAAGTAAAGGATTAACAAAGTAAAATTTTACTTTCACATTAATCTTTTTACAGAGCAATCTGAATAAAACTAAAAGAAAAATCATATTTATCCCGTATGGTTGCTTTTAATTCATCTGCAAGTAAGAGAGAATACGAAGGCAAAATACTTAGATCAACAGCTCACCTATCACAACTCAGAGTTGCAATATACTGGCCTAGAGGATCCCAGGTTACTCCTTGGACGTAACTCTTGTGTTCATTTAATATTGAAACCTTTTGCCCTGAAATGACAAACAGTTTTCATGTTCTAAATTAAAATATATTTTATAACAGTTTTTTCATTTTAGAAATAAAACAAAACATTTTAAAATGAAGGGACAGCATTTTTTAAACATACAAACTGTTAACTTGATAGTATCTGATAAGAATATTAGAAATAGTTGCTTTAGTTCTAGAATCTTCACATGTAGAGGAAATTGTGATGTGTGCCACTTTAAGGCTTGTTTCCTACAAATTAACTCAAGAGAAGCTGCTTGGCCTGGGCCTTAAACAGGTAAAACAGAGGTATTTCAAAACGTCTGTGATTTAGAAAGTAATTTTTCAGGTGAGTCTAGAATACTGCTCAACGGCAAACTGAATTTAGTTGGATATTGAGTCAGAAATTCAAGCGTTAAAACGTAGCTTCCAGCTCAGTGGGCTGTATCAACTCATCTACTCTGCTGAGCAGACACTGAAAAAAATAACACTAGACACATGCTGACTGATGCCTGCACATGGGCAACATTCAGAAACAATCCTGCAGCAGTGCTAAGTCACATTGCTCTACAGCTTATTCTGTTATGAAGATCTCTCAAAGGCAAAAGCCCTCTGACCTCACTGATGCTCCACAGTTGAATGCCTCAGATCCAAAGTATCATGATGAAGTAAAGTTAAAGGTAACTCTCATTTAGTATGTCATTTTGAATGGAAGTGATAGGTGGAGGTTTTTTGCTATTAGTTAAGCGTTGCTTTGTTGCAAAGAAATACTGAGGTAAACGAAACACCACATGACCTATAAAAGCTTCAGAAATTAGTTGCTTTTTGGCTTTATCCCCTTCAGCAAACCAATTAATGACATAGACTTCATCATTATTTTCTTTTTACAACTAATAATCTAATTTCTTTCATTAAAATACTGCAGTTAGCCTCAAACCAGCACACAACTGTAAAGTTTCAAAAGTGGTAGCCCCTCACAAATATTGCACAAAATACTTGAGGCCAAGCTGCATAACTCCAGAAATCCTTCTGGTGCTGTATTCTGTCTCCAACAGTAACCAACAAGAGATGCCTATGGAAGAGCATACTAAGAACAGAACAAACATAGAATGATGTATCCACATGATACCCAGCAAACTGCCAACAGTTTGTTCCTCAAGGACTTACACCAATGATACTCTCTATGTACTGAACCCTACAGATTTTTACTATTAATTTTCTTTTAGTCATTAGAGAGGGACTGCTTACAAAGGCCTGCAGTGATAGACGGGGTAATGGTTTCAAAGTAGACAACAGGAGATTCAGATGGGATATTAGGAACTAGTTCTTTAGCATGAGAATAGTGTAACACTGGAACAGGTTGCTCAGGGAGGTAGTTGAGACCCCATACCTGAAGATATTAAAAGTGAAGCTTGACAAGGCTATGGGCAACCTGATGTAGTTGAGAATGCCCCTGCTCACTGCAGAGGTGGCTGGACTAGATGACTTTTGGAGGCCTCTTCCAACCTAGACCATTCTATGATTCAAAAAAACCCAACTGGAAGATATCCTTGAAACTCTTTCATGTATCTGCAATTTCAATCACAGAGCCTCCATCTTCAAATAATGGCTTACTTCCAACCTACTAGGTGTTGCTCTGCATTGAAGACACAAAATACCCTCTGTGGTGTTCATTGCAAGCAATGAGAATAGAAGGCATTACACACAAGTAACATATCATCTTAAGAGGCCATTCAGCTTTTTTCAGTAACAATTCTAATAGAACCATGCCTTCAAAATCATAAGCATTCCACAATGCAAGAGACATTCAGCCAGAATGCCCTTAGAGATCTTTAGGCTCTAAGCATATACATTCTTAATTGAACATTCATGCAAGGTAAAGACATTCAGGTAAGGACTTTTGGAAAGTGTATGAGACAGTTCAGATGGGAGAGACACTAAGCACTCAAACCAAGATTACAAAAAATGTCAGTGGCTAAACATTTATATCTTCATGTCTACATGCACTGAAAAATTAACCTGCATTCAATATGACTTTTCTTAACCAGACACTAAGTATTAGAAATGTAAGATAAAAGGTTCAGAGAAAGTTAAGTATTTCCACATTAAATTTAAAGTGGAAGCAATGACTACACTGCTATTAAGAAAACTGTTGTCAAACAATCTGACCTAGCAGGTTACTACTAGAACTTCTACCAGCAGTTCAGATGGGCCTTTCTTGGTTGAATGCAAGCAATTCCACTGCAGCGGGATGAGAATGAATGGAAGGGTTACACCTAATGGAGCTTAACAAGTATTACATCTTGCAAAAAAGAGCCTGCATCCTACACCTGCTTCCCATTTTTTAACTAGGTAGTTAACTTCCCGATACCAGTCAAGTTTGGTTTGTTTCTTGGGGTATAGGGTGGATCAAGTGATATGCAAGCTGCTTGTGTAGGAGTTTGGGGGAAAAAAAATGAGTGAAGTTTATCTTCTGAATAATTCGAGGTGAAGAGATAACATGCATAAATTTTGCTGGCCTGAGGGTATCTTGGTCATCTTTACATGCTGTGCTACCTGCCTTACAATCCCAGAAATCTAGCACTCACAAGACAAGATGTTTTCAACTCCTTTGGTAAGTCTCACGAGGAACTTCCAATTGGAGACACAAGTGATAAATTTAACATTTACCTTTACTGACATCCCACATTATAGCTGTGTTATCTACAGAAGCAGATGCCATGTAATTTCCATCTGAGGTCCAACAAATATCATACACATCTTCTAAGTGGCCTCTAGAAGTCAGAAGAGAAGAAACCAATTATTAATTTAGAAATTAACATCTACATACATGCATGAGTTTTACATATTTCTTAGTTAGAAAACCAACCAATCAACACCAGAGACAACTTGAGGTATCGATGACCTAAAATGAACAGCAGGACTTTCAGTTTTAAAAGAACTCGTCCATATTCAGGTGACAAAACATTTAAATAAAGCATATCCTATGTCTATTCAAAACAAGACTGTCTTTTTAACAGATCTTTTTCAGATAAAATGAAGACACATTTGAAGTAATTAATTAATTTGTACTTAACAGATCTGGAAATAAGTATTTCTAGGATTTGTACAAATACAAGACAAAAGCACTATGCCAAAGTAATTAGGAAGTGTCACTATTCAAGAAAATTTTCCTGTGTGTTTACAGGTTTCACTAAAGCAGCAAGCAAATATGCATACTGAGGAGAACATGACACAGAAAATTAAGGTTGATTTAGATATAGTTGAGCAAACACTGGAAGATACTCAGAATCACCTAGAAGAGCTCCACTGAAACCAAATTTTATTGTTTGTCATTTGAAGACTTGTCATACAGTCTGGTAACTTTAACAGTAATAAATGCTTGCAACACCGTATTTTATGGAAGGGGAACTATCCTTCTTTATTTAAGAGATGTCCTAAAGGACATTGCTGATGTTTCCATATAACATTTATGAATAACAGATGTCAGTGTTGGGTCCACTCTTGTTCAAACATAGTCAACAATGACATAGAGGAAGAGACATAGAGTACCCCCAGCAAATTCGCTGATACAAAACTGGGAGGAGTGGCTGACACACCAGAAGGCTGTGCTGCATTTCAGTGAGACCTGGATAGACTGGACAGTTGGGCTGGGCAAAGATGAACCTAAAAGTTCAACAAGGGTAAGTGTAAAATCCTGCACCTGGTAAGGAGTAACATCATGCACTGATACAGGTTAGGGGTTGACTTGTTGGAGAGTAACTCCACAGAGAAGGACCCTGGAGTCCTGGCTGATAATAAGGTATCCAAGGGACAACAATATGCCCTGGTGGCCAAGACTACTTGGGTACATTAAGAAGATTGTGTCCAGCAAGTTGAGGGAGGTTCTCCTCCCCCTCTACTCAGCCCTAGTTAAGACTACTTCTGCAACATTGTGTATAGCTCTGGGCTCCCCAGTTCAAGAGAAACAGGGAACTACAGCAGGCTACTAGGATGATTAAAGGACTGAAGCATTTCTCTTACAAGGAAAGGCTGAGAGACCTGGGGCTGTTTAGTCTGGAGAAAAGAAGGCAGAGAAGGGACCTTATCAATATCTACAAATATCTGAAAGGTGGCTGTCAGGAGGATGGAGTCAGTCTCTTTTCAGTGATACTCAGTGACAGGATGGTGGGCAATACACCTAAACTCCATCATAAGAAATTCCATCTCAACATGAGAAAGAACTTTACTGTGAGATGATGGAGCATTAGAACAGGCTGCCCAACATTGTGGAGTCTCCTTTTCCAGAGATCTTCAAAACCCACCTAGATGCCCACCCTTGACCTGCCCTAAGTGGTCCTGCTTTGCAGTGGTGTTGGACTTGATCTCTGGAGGTCCCTTCCAACTCCTAGCATTCTATGATTCTAGTAAGTATAAATTATTAATGACGTTATCAGTACAGATAGAAATCAAAATGTTTAACAGATACCACACAAAGCAAGGCAGAGTTACACAGACCGCTCACTCAAAATACAATTGAGTCCAGAATCATGCTTGTTGTTTACATTAAATAGATAATTCTCATTAAAACTGGGTGAAGTGACAGGGGTGGATTGTGTTGGTTTGAGCTAATTGGAGAATGTGAGTGAGAAATTAGACTATTGGCTGAGAGAGAGTTAAACATACAGTGTCACTTCACTAAGTTTCACTGAGACAGAAAAAAAAAGTTGTTTTGAGAAATGTTCTCAAAACATGAGATAGCCAGTGTGCTTGCAGAGGGCCAGTCTGGCTTGGGTCTGTGCTGGCTCCGGCAGCTTTTTTCCTTTGTCTCTTTGCCTTTGAACTAATTCAGAGTTAAATCACTAAAACGACTAATTTCTGCTTCTATTACTAATCTCCCCAATCTTCAGCTTATCTGCAGCATCACCAAGTGGTGAGATAAAGCTGGGGGAAGGGGGAAAAGGTGGTAGGGGGGTTTAGTTATCCTCTCTTGGGGATTTTGGTCTCCGGGAGGGGTGTGGTGTGTATTACCCTTTTTACTGTATATTTCTGTAAATATCTGTTATATCTTGTAAATATTTGCTTGTATATTTGCATTGCTGTAAATATAAAGCTTCATTTATTAACTTCCAGTGTGTTTTTCTGAGTTTTAGCCAGGGTTTTAAAAGGTGGGGGGGCAGGTCACTGCAAACCCACTACAACTTCCTTCAGACTTCAGCTGAGAGTTAGAGCAGAAGACTTCTAATTTGACCTCCTATGCCTTAGTCGCCATCAACTAATACTAAGTCTTAGCAAGCACAATGTGTGTATTTTCTTAATCACTGTGCTCTTGAAACAAAAGCTATGTAATATAGTAGACTTAAAATTATTAAAACAAACCAGTTGAAAAAAGTTGGTTAAGCCTCACAGCTATCACCTGGCAGAACTGTATGAATCACTTTATATACTACTGCTTTTTGATTTCATAATGAAAAAAAAGGTCATTATAAAACTAGTACATTTACTTTATGTATCTCCACGCTAAGCTTTAAGTGACTGCAAATTTCAGGCAGCAATTCCAGAGGATGTCAGTTATGTCACATAAATCCCAAATTTTCTACCTTAAAACAAGATGTAGGTTGATGTTGTAAGAAAAGGAGGTTGAATACAGCAAAAAGATTAATATTAGAGCAAACAAATTTTAGAGAGTATTTAAGTTCTACATATACTGAACAGAAGACTGTATCAGGTGGTAAAAGCTACTGGGGAATCAAAAAACACTGAAAACAAAATATTAAGCTACCTTAAAGTTTTAACAACTGTCCAGTTCTCCTTGTTGAGCTGAGCTTCATCTTCATCTTGAAAAACCAATGGTTCCAATTCTTTGCTATCATTCAGTTTCCACAATAAAATAGCAGCATCTGTAGAAGAAATCACAGGAAATTTCTTTCTTTCCTGCTTACTGCTTTGTTAACACATTTAGATCAACATTACAATCATCTCACAGAAAACACATGAAATGTAGTTCTCACCATCTCCTCCAGATGCTAGGATCTCCCCACTTGGAGAGAAGCGCACAACATTCACTGCCTTGGTATGGCGGGCAAGGTTGGACAAGAATTCCACAATTGCTTTTCCATCTGGCCCTTTTTCCACTTTCCATATCTAGTTATAAAAGCATATCAGTTTTCAGGGGTAAGATGACATCCATATGCACCACTTCAGTAATCATCAGTTTACTCTTTGGGTGGTCATTCTGAACTTAGCTGAAACTTTCAGAGCTAAAGCTGTGGTTGCACCACAGATTTTTCCTCTAAGAATACTGGGTTTATGTGGCAAGGTTTTGGCAGCTGAATGGGGTTAACAAGAGTGGCATCTGTAAGAAGATACCAGATGTTGCCCCATGATGGACAGAGCTAGTTCCAGTCAGCTCCAAGACCATCCCACTGCTGGGCAAACCTCAGCCCATCAGTGACGCCGGTGGTGCCTCTGTGATAGCATATTTAAGAAGGGGTATTACAGCAGTTAGAAGAGAAGAGTAAGAAAAAAAATAGATAAACAGCCCCACAGACACCAAGGTCAGTTAAAAAGGAAGGCAGGAGGTGCTCCAAGGGGAAAAGCAGAGATTTCTCTACGATATCTAGAGGAGAAAAAAAAAAGAAATATTAGTCCTCTTTAGAAGCCTGAGTAAGGTGAAAAGCTTTGCACTATACTCTAAAAGTCAATAAATTTGCTGGTTTCAAGCAAATTATCTGAGCAAGAATGATCATAAGCAAAGCATTAAGACAGCTGCATGCCAGCAATGCTGGCTTAAGGAATTCCTGATTCTACTTGTTCTCAATTTTGCAGTGCATAATGACACCACTCCTTGTGTGGCACTAGTTCAGCCATGAGAGCAATGCCATTATGCCCCCACCTTGTGGCACTAAGGCTATAGTTAGCTACATCTCACTAGGGGTTTCAAATAATCTGCTCTTGGATGCTGCTCAGTTCAGAAAAAGAAAACACAACAACCTAAACACCCAGACCTTGACAGGAATATAACAAACAATAAAGCATCCTGAATTAAGATTTCTGTAACTTTTGCCATTTTCCCTCTTTCAAGTAATAGTTGCTCCAAAAGATGTAGCAGCAGTATTGCTTATGTCAAAGAAGACTGAGGTATTTCTGGCCCTAAAATATGTACAAATATGACTCAAATATATATTTGGTAACCTGCCCAAAATCCCTGAAACGCATATACCATCAGGTACGGGCTGCATCAGGAGAAGTCTGGTCGAGAGAGGTGATCCTCCCCCTCTACTCTGCCCTGGTGAGACTCCATCTGCAGTACTGCATCCAGTTCTGGAATCCCTATTACAAGGGGAATGTGGACATGCTGGAGCATGTCCAGAGAAGGGCCACGAGGATAATCAGAGGGCTGCAGAACCTCTGCTACGAGGACAGACTGAAAGAGTTGGGGCTGTTCAGTCTGGAGAAGAGGAGGCTCCCAGGTGACCTTACTGTGGCCTTCCAGTATCTGAAGGGGGCCTACAAAAACGCTGGGGAGGGACTTTTTAGGCTTTCAGGTAGTGAGAGGACTAGGGGGAATGGAGCAAAGCTGGAGGTGGGGAGATTCAGATTGGATGTGATGAGGAAGTTCTTCACCATGAGAGTAGTGAGCCCCTGGAACGTGTTGCCCAGGGCAGGTGGTTGGGGCCACTTCCCTGTAGGGGTTTAAGGCCAGGCTGGAGGATGGTAGGGTGTCCCTGCCCATGGCAAGGGGGTTGGAACTAGATGATCCTTGTGGTCCCTTCCAGCTCTGACTGATTCTATGATTTTATAGGTAAGAAGCCAGCTTGCCAGTGAGAAAGGCAAATGTTTTGACTGAGGCCATTGCCCCCAACTTTTAATGACATTTATCCCACATACTATCTAAAAGAATGAAGCAGTCTAATAACATACATATCACAGCAGTTGGCATTCATAGTAATTGACTATTAAAGACATTAAAAGACTTTGGCCTATTTCACTGGATTGAGGATCTTGAGGGGAAAAAATCTGGATCAAATTCAGGCATTTCAAATATAAATATAACTCTGATCTTTACGACTCAAATTCTCTGCTAAAACAGTGTATTTCCCTACCCAGAAGAAAATACAGCAGTAATACAAAAGAAAACCTTATTCTTAGTCTGTGCTTATAGCACAGATATTAAAACATTTTTTACAGTATTTTATATTTGTTTTTTCAAACAGATGATGGAAGCCTGACAGAATATGAGCAGATCCAAAAGGTAGTTGAAATGTAAGATTACCAAGAAAAAATAGATAGACAGATAGATATATGCAAAGCAGAGAAACTACACAATTCTTTGCACTGAAGTTTATTATTAAGCAGTACAAGGACAGTCCCAGGTTGGAATACTTTATTGCAGGATGACTTTGAGGAACTGTCCCAAATGGAAAGGTTAGCAGCAGAGATTTTAGCAAATAAAGTTTCTTGCAGGAAATCACCAGGCCCAGATACTGAAAATGCCTACAGGAACTCAAACATGAAACAGTCCAGCAGTGACAGATAACCTACTTTGTTTCTCTCCCAGGCCCAGGTTTTCAGAACAGTTCTAATAGTGACCCAGAAAACCCCTCTAACCAGGATGTCTACCTTCCATACTGAGAAGCTGTTAAATTAGTTTTATTTCTCTGAAAATGAAACTGTGATTCATGTGGCCATTAATTTTAAGAAGCTGCTCTTTATGTGGATAAAATCAATGTGCACTCAATTTTCGAAAGCATTCCTACTACAGCTAAGGCTTTAGAGAAACCAAGAGACCACTGAATGATGGGGACAGTTCTCACATGCATGAAGAGTTTAGAAGACAGTAAACAACTGCCTGATTTTGCAAGGTGAATCCTACAGCCTTCTGAGGCTTGTCCTAGTCAACATTTTCATATGTGATTTTCAGAAGAATAAGTAATTGATTAACAAAGTTTTCTAGCACCAACTGCTTAGAAGCATCTGAAGCTAAGTTGAAAAAAAATAGAAGGACCTCAACATTGTTGAGAGACTACTTATAAAATGGCAGATAAAATTTACTTTTGATGAAGATAAGGAAACTCAAACCCAGTGTTTCCTACTAACCCACAGGACTGTGCCCTAAATTAGCATTTTCTACTCAGGAATATCATTCAACAGCCAATGCAGGTAGTTTTCTAAAAATAACAGTTCAACACTCACCAGCAGGGATAGCATGCAGGGCAAACGGTCATTCTGTACATAGCTGTACAAGCCCCTACTCTTTCCCTAAAGCACCCACCACCGCTGTCATGTGTTGGCCAACAACCTAACACCTTGGATAACAAGCCGTTTCATGCTCTGTGAATGCTATGAAACCAAAACAAACAGGTTTAAAACTTACACGAACAGCCGTGTCCACACCTGCTGAGGCTAGTCTATTGATCTTCCCATCAGCTCCACGTTGGAAGTCTAAGCTGTAAACAGGCTCCTTATTATGCCATGCTATTTCACAAGTGATGACCTTCATCTTCGCTAAAGAAAACAAAGCAAACACCCGGGAAAATCTTGTTGCTTATACCCAAGGCGAATCAATGTTAACAGATTTCACAAGCATAGAAGGCAGATCACCCAACACTTTCACGGCAGAGGCTGACAGGATGGTTTAAACGTAGCCCGTTTCGAGATGCGATGATCATAGCTAAAGTTAGCGGCCGGATTTAATTAGCTGTGTTTCTCAGTGGAATTAGATCTTGCATCGGAAGTACAGGTCAGGGCTATAATAAAAGCAAATTCCAGAGGCAGTCGCCTCAGGTTTTTTGCTTTCAGCCCCGGATCACGTCCACACTCCCTGGGCTGCCCCGATCCTGGCCAAGGCAAGTCCCTGACAGGGGGGAGCTCGAGCCGCAGCGGACCAGGCTGGTACCAGGCGCATCTATCCGGCTCTCAGGACTGCTACTTCCGTACCGACAGCGCTGCACTGAGAAGCCCAAACCACGGCAAGCCAGGAAGGCCCCGGTGGAGGCAGAGCTGCCGCTAGCCGCAGCCTTTCCTCGGCCGCGCAGCCGCTCTTCGGGGCCGCTTCCCAAAGTCCCTGGGACCTCGAAAACTGCCGCCAGGGACTGACAATACCCGACACCATGAGCGGATCAGCCGAACGAAACCAAACACTCGCTGGCGACAGCCCGGCTAGCACCGAGGCTAACTCCCTAACTCCCCGCCACTTCGCAGCCCGGCTTCCCGTCTACAGGCCCCCCGGGTGCCGCAGAGGCTCCTCTCCCCACTGCATATGTTGGGCACCGCCGACCCCGCTGCCCTAAGGTCCACCGAGGGCCACAGGGCGCCCCAGCCCCTACCTGCCGCGCCGCGAGCCTGCCCTGGCTCCCGCGCGGGCGCGCGTTTCCCGCCCCAGCCCGCCCGGCCCTCCCCGCGCCTGCGCGCCGCCTCCTCAGCCCCGCGCGGCGGTACCGCCCCCTGGCGGAGGGAGGGAGCGGCGACGAGGCCCTGAGTCCTGTCCCAAACTGGGTGACGGGTAACAGACGCTGAAGCAACACAGCCTGGCAGCTAATCTGGGGCTTCAGTAGGGGACCCGGCCTCAGGGCATGCATGACGTGCCCAAGTCTTCCGCTCGAGAGCAGACTGAGTTGCAATGCCCAACTACTTAAAACAAGTCAAAAGTCTTAACCATTCTGCATAGTATTTATTTATAAACAAAACATTGCATTTGATCACATACAAGTTTTGATCCAGCAAACTCAGATTTATATTTTTTTTTCCATATTTTTTACAAAAAATACATCTTAACAAGTAAATAAAACCCATTTCCATTAGTCAACTGCTCTCCAAAGTGTAAATGTACAGGGTAAAGTGGCCATTTTTGATATAGACATGAGCTATGCTTTGCCAGTCTATAAGAAATTCAGCTAAAGTCTGAGGAAACATAATAAATAATGATTAAGAAATCAAAAACTACACACCAATAAATGGAAAAGAGAAACTTTTTAAAAGTCATACGGTTATAATACAGCCACCTCTTCAAAAATCAAACATTCAATTTATCCATTATGAAGTACAACAGTATTGCATTACCTTTATTGGTATATCAGAATATATAGCATCTCAAAATTGAAATACTGTCCATCAAACAAAATTGACCAAACTACGAGTAAAAGAAGCATAATCTAATTAAATCAAGACTGCAGCAGTGCAAAAGCCAAAAATGTTTGGTTTAGGAGGAAAAAAAAACCTAAAAAAACCCCAAACTTCCTAGGAATGAACATACTGAACACCATTTCATGATTTTTTTTTTTTAAGATTTTTTTTTTTCAAAGCAAGCATCATTTTTCTTGATCATGTCACACACCACCACAGAATGAAGGGTAGATGTGCTGCATTTGCCACCTCTCTTCTCATTCCTACTGACTTTGTAAGGAAAAAATGCAGCTGGCTAACAATACTGTCACCATTTTAACAGCTACTTTTCTATGTATCATTTTTTCCAGGAAGTTTTTGCATAAGCGTTACAGCACAGAACTAGTGGCTTAAGAGTCACTATAAAGCATTTTCAAAAAGAATTTAAAAAAAGAGGGAGGGAGGAAGTGGCTCCCCTATCTTACCTATAATAAAAAGTTGTCTAAACTCTTAAGATAGCATAAACAAGTTATATTTGAACGTTTTCAGCTTCAGTTCACCCTGTCATAGTTAATACCACAAACACAGAAACGCCTCCTTTTCAAACACTTCTATTCAACTACTTAACCAAGGATTTAGTAGTCTGACTCATTTGTACTTGGCATGGTACATTCTGATAGGAAGGTAAGTTTCAGAGATCAATCTCTGCTCGTTTACATCTCAGCCTGAAAAGATCTCAAGGCAGAACTACATGTTTAACACTGCACTGATTTGTTCTGAGATAATACGAAGTTTGTATACTTCACAGAACCTTTACGTCAATCCTGTTTAGCACTGGGCTTCCCTGGATAAAGGCCTTCAGGTCTCAAAGAAGTGGTACTTGATGCAGAGCAGAGGTTGCTCAGGAATCCTACCTAGCTTTGATATGCCATCCCAGTTTGTTCTCTCTAATGGTTCAACAACACTGCTTCCCATTTCATCAACTGCCTTTGACTTGGAAAAAATGCAGGCAAGAGCTGTATGATTATTGAAGCTGTGTACTGGTGCTGAACCAGCACCACTGTGTTCAAATCGGGTAGAACTCAAGATCCTTCTGGTGCTCAAATACAGACAGGTTCTTGCATGTAGGAAACAACAATGAAATAAGCAAGGACAGAACACAAACAGGCATATGGTTTCCACCACTGAAAAGGCTGAAATATCCTAGCCATATCCCTTAGCGTCATTTATGCAGCAAAACTATTGTATAGATAATGCTCTTCGGTGATGTAAAAAAAGTACAGAAGGAAGTCAAAGATCCTAAGTTTTCAAGATAAAATCCTCAAAGAATTTTTTCTTATTTTGCTAGCAGAACACAAATATTACCCATATGGCCAAAGTTTTCATCAACTAGTTACACTTCTATCCCATTAATGCAACATACGACATTGCTGATAGTAATGAAACAATACTGTAGTATACAAGAACACCACTAGTTCGTTTTGAGAAGGAAATCAGGGAAGGTTCTTTTTTTGCATTTTATATATTCCACTACTTAGACTGTAGAAGAGGAAATAATTACAAGTATTAATGCTTATATAAGAGCAAAAGTCAACGAAAAAGTTTTTGTAGAAAAGTATTAAGATTCCTAATAATAAAAATATTTGCAAATTTAATTACAAATGCATTTTAAAAGCAAAATCCTTAATTAAGTACATCAGTGTTGGTCAATATTGACAGTGCTCTTTTAAGACAAAGTGACAATAACACCCACTGCATCTGTGGGAACATCTAAACGTGTAGTGTATATACACTTATTGATCAAACTATGTCAAATATATAAAGTGAAGAAGCGGTATATACAGTTTTGAATCTACACAAAGGTTATAGTGGAAGATCAAGTAGGAATATGCTAAAATCTTAAGATATTAAGTACTACTGATTTCATGCATTTGTTCCACAACTTGCCCTAAAATTTCATCTACTACATCAATATCATAATTTACTTGCTGCAAGTCCAGATCAGGCATGATGGTAGCTAGAAGCTGTCCAACATTCACTCGAAGTGAGCGTAGTTTCAGGCTGTGAAAAAATAATTAGATACGATCAGACATGTATTAATTTTTATGTTAAAATACACAGCCCTTTATTTAACAAAACCAGACTAATATTCTGCATTGGAAAGGCTCTGTACATGATATCCACAAACCAATAAAAAACTAATCACTTAAAGCTGCACCAAGATAATTTCAAAATTCACCAGTTTTTCAGAGCTGATCCTCTCGAGATTTGATTTTGAAGGTGCATATTCTCTTAGTGTCAATAAAATGCTAAGGCTTAAACTGAATTCTGTCTTTCCCAGAACACATGGGGAATATTTATGAATACTTCTAAGTTAGCAAACAGGCACTAGTGCAATCCTTTATCCCACAACACCTTTTTATTTCTTAAAATAATATTAAGCCCCAGTATTTTTATATGTTTATAAGCACAAACTACTACTACCTATGCAAACAAAGTAAGAAAGAAGGCAGGAGAAAGTAGCTTGTCCAAAGGTGGTGAAATATGAAGAGGAAATAGAGAGTTACAAGCACAGGGAAAATGCTATTCTTCCTCTTTTTTGCTTTCTTTCCTGGATATCCCCTTTCTGTTCTCTTTATGACTCAATTGCTTACAAATCACTCATTCTTTCCCTTGAACACTTCCTTCTACCATCACTTCCCTTATCATCTCTAACAGCCAGCCTTCATAGTGCCCTCACATCCTCATAGCATTACTTACAAGTCCTGCACATACTTCCTAATTCTTTTAGAAAGCACAAGTTAGATGCTGCAAGAAGAAAATTAAACATTGGCAGATAAAGGAGAGACTGAACCACAGAAGAAGAAAGAAAAAGTCAGATTGCAAGTGGTGTCTGGAAGTCATTCAGACTGTTCTCCCTCCTCTCCACCACACATTCAAAGCAGGGTTAATTCAGATCAGGTTTCTTAGAAACTGTCCAAAGACAGAGATTCCACCATCTCCCTGAGTCACTTTTCCAGAGTTTGATTACCCTTACTGTGAACACTTTTTTTTCCTCTGCTCTCACGTTTAAAAAATATTTTCCGTGTTGCAGCTTGTGCCTCACATTCTGTATCATAAGAACCTAGTTTCATCGTTTCCACACTCTAATTAGGCAGCAGAAGAGAGCAACAGTATTTCAAGGTAACCCACTCTGTAAGGCTACTTCCTTCAGCTTCTCCTTCTATGTCAGATGTTCTAGGTCCCTGCCCATCTTGACAGCCCTTCTGTAGACTTGCTCCAATGTCAGTGTCATTCCTGTGCCAGGAAGCCCCAAAATGGACACAACAGTCCATGTCTGGTCTCACAATGACCAATAGTAGAGAAGAATCACTGGCCTCAAATTTCTGGCTGAATTCTTGCCTGTATAGCCCAGCAGGCTTTCCCACCACTAGAGTGCACTACTGACTCACACTAAACTTTTAGTCCACCAGCCTCACAAGCCATCTCCTTTAAAGCTGCTTTTCTATGAACAGTCTCCAGCTTGGTCACCTGCATGGCATATTTCCAACACAGGCACACAACTTTGCAGTTGCCTTTGTTGAATTCCCCTGAGGTTTCTTTCAGCCCTTTTCTTCAATCTGAAAAGGTCTCAACAGCCCCCCTACCCTCCAGAGTATCAATGATTCCTGCCAATTTGATATCGTTGTGAATCTGAGTTAATTTTGCTCAATCATCTAGTGCAGTAATAAAGGCATTAGCCTTTACTGTCCTCAATATCACTCAGCAGTCCAGCCAGTTTTGAAATCTGTCTCCTAGTCTACCTATCCAAAACATACCTCACAAACTTCACTATCATGATTATTATGACAGTCCACAGAGCTACTCGTCTTGTTGTAAAAGGCAATGAGGCATGATTTGCCCTGAGTAAATCCATGATAGCTGTTCCTAATTACCTTGACTATCAGGGTTTGCGGGTGGCTTCCAAGCAGATTTCTCCATGGTCTTCCCAGGGACTGAAGCTACACTGACCAGCCTGTAGTTCAGATCTTCCTTTCTGCCCATCCTAAATATGGACATGATGACTCCCTTTTTCCAGGAATTAGGAACCATGACTGCCATAACCTTTTGGAGATATCATCCACTGCAAGGCTAACTCCCATCAATTAGGCAGCTCCCTCTGATGCAGCTCACCTGGTTCCATGGCTGTGTGCATGTCAAATTTGCTTAAATGGTCCCTTTATTCAGTCACTTTTTGTTACAGGTAATGAATACTTCCCTCACCAAGATTACCACTTGGTGCTGAGACTGAGCTAGCATAGCCAGATCTCACCAGATACTCATTAGCTCAGTAACTGTGCTTCTCGTATGTCATGTTCTGAGCTACCAAGCATCTGCCCCACTGAGCAGCAGGCTCCCTTTTTTTTCCAGTAGCTACTGCTGCTGTGCTTACAGAAGGTTTTCTGTTTGTCCTTCATCAGGCTTGGCCAGTTTTAACTCCAGATGAGTTATGCCTTTCAGTTCTATCCTACATGGCCAGGCAGTGTGCCTATAATCCTGCCAGACTGCTCATCCCTGTGTCCATCTAGCATGTAAACTTTTTTTGTGTGTTAGACACAAAGCTTGCAGATCTTTTAACTAAGATCTGCAAGCTCCTTATTTATAAGTTTCAGTTCTTTGTTAGTTCAAAGATACACTCTGGACACAACCTAGCTCCATAGGATTAGTCTGCAACAAGAACTTCTTACAGGAAAGATAAGTTTCAAAACCAAACCTAAACTATTTTCCACAGAGTACTATTTATCCAAGAAAGAAAAAACAGAATATAAAAGAGAAGTTAATGTACACAACGTAAGCTAATGATCACCCTCTTTCCTGCCTCCTTTCTCTCTCTCCTTCAAGTTCTTCAAGTTGTCTAGAAATTGTGACATTTTTGATATTTTAGTAACTGTCAATGAGGCATTCTACCGTGCAATGTCCAACCCTGCTCAAAACAAAAAAGTAAATCATAAAAAATATCAAATTAATTTAATTTCTTGTTTTTTAAGTTACCAAGTTAAAATTCACAAAAGGCAGTTGAAAATAGTTACAAACATCACATTTTATTATATGATTATCACACATGACCTTCATCAAGGTATTTCAGATACAATCAGCCAGGCAAAATCTTGCTTGAAACAACCTAGAAAGAACAAAATTTATACCTTTCTCCATCAGAAAAATTTACAGATTCTTCTACATTACTGGTGGTAGAATCATTTGCGTGTGCTACTGCTTGCGGAATCGAAGCTTTTAACTGCGCGATTTCCACTTTGAGCTCTTCACACTGATAGGCAAGTTGATTTTTTTCCACTTCTAGTAGTTCAACCTGTCAAGGCAATGAAAATAATTTTATCTATCAAATAAAATCGTGGCCAATTAAAATAAGAAAACTTGCACAAAGTTAAATAATTTAACTTTGTTGACTGTTTTGAATTAACTTTTCAGTGAGATTTGAAGGTATGACAACCTAGACAAGCTGCTTTAAAATGGCCACCTGTCAGCTGAACCAGTATGTCTGTGCTTCCTCTAAGCCGGCTTAGTCTTTCAGTGTTGAACTAGATGATCTAAAAGGTCTTTTCCTACACAAACAACTCTACGGCTCTCTTGTACTCAGAGACACTGAGAGCCCTGAAAACTCTCTGTGGTTTGCTCATTTCTGTCTATGGAAGCAAAAAACCCCAAAAGTTCCTAGGCTAGTTTAGTGTTTCTTCCTCCTTTTAAACAGCTTGATAAGTTAGTGCACTGAACTACTCAACATGTGTACTAGAACTGCTAGGAAACACTCATTAAAAAAAAAAAATATATATTTGAGGCATTATCACTGTTTTAACAAACATACCTCGCTTTTATATCTGTCTCTTTCAATGCTGCACTTGTCCAGTTGTCTGAAAACATCATCCAGTTGCACAGCAATTTCATCTACCTCGCTCTTACTTTCACCATCAGCACACTTGCTGCATTCAGTTTTTAGGTTCTGGAGGGCACTGCACTGTTCCTTTAATTTTGCTATTTCTTCTAAGGCCTGTTCATAGAGAAGGGTCACTTCGGCCAAGCTTTTTCCATTAACCTTTTCTTCTTCAAAGGAAACTGTCTCAGTTGACTGATGACACATTTCTTTTTTTACATACTGATTATTCATTTCCAAAATCTTCTCCTCCAGTGTTTCTACTTGTTTGGTTAATGCTTCACATTTGTTTTGATACTTCTCTTTTTCTTGGTTTACTAAATGCAGCTGATTTTTCAGTTCATTTCCAAGATCTACAGATGACTCATTAACATTAACATCATTAACACTGCGCTGTTCAGTTTCCATCTCTAATCTGGGAACTGAAATATCAGTGTCATCTTCCACCTCTTCCTTTTTAACAACTAAGTTTGGGAGCTCTGTCTGTGTTGCTGAGGTCAGCTGTTCACTTCTTGATTCTGGAGTAGCTGCACTGCAAGATTCTCTGGTATCACAGTTTTCGTTTTGCTTCTCCTCTTGATCCAAATTAATACATTCAGGTTTTACTACAGGGGGAGTCTCGGGATCTGCTGAAGGCTTTGGAGTACTGCTCTCCTCTAAAATAATGACATCTTCATCATCATCATCATGATGGCTGTTGAATGTATTGTCATTTAATCGAGGTTTCTTTAAAGACACAGGTGTCACACAACTAAGTGTCTTCCGTTTAAGACTGAAAAGCGACATAATAAAATGATTATTGTATTGCTCAAATACTGCAAAGCCATTTGTTTCAAAATATGTTTAGTGTTTCTATAAGCACTATTAAAAATTACCACTCAGTAACTAGAAATGGATATCTCCTTACATAGCGTTTTAAGACATGCAGTGTGGCCAGCAGGGCAAGGGAGGTCATTCCCCGCCTTTACTCTGCTCTTGTCGGACCCCACCTGTGTGCAGTTCTGGAGCCCCCAGCACAAGAAGGACACGGAACTGTTGGAGAAAGTCCAGAGGGCCACGAAGATGATCAGAGGACTGGAGCACCTCTGCTATGAGGACAGGCTGAGAGTTAGGGCTTTTCAGCCTGGAGAAGAGAAGGCTTCAAGGAGACCTTATAGTAGCCTTCCAGTATCTGAAGGGGGCCTACGGGAGGGCTGGGGACTATTCACAAGGTCTTGTAATGACAGGATGAGGCGTAATGAGTTTAAACTGGCAGAGGGGAGATTTAAATGGGATGTTAGGAAGAAGTTCTTCACAATGAGGGTGGCAAGACACTGGAATGGGTTGCCCAGGGGGGTTGTGGCTGCTCCCTCCCTGGAGGTGTTCAAGGCCAGGTTGGATGAGGCCTTGAGCATCCTGTTCTAGTGGGAGGTGTCCCTGCCTATGGTGGGGGGTGGGAACTGGATGATCTTTGAGGTCTCTTCCAACCTAAACCATTCTATGAATAAATTCCTTTCCTGTAGAAACAAGTGGCAGAACATCCAAACACTAAATTATTACCTTCACACACTATTTTGAGACAGACTCCAACTCAGTATTTGCAGGAACATCCTTTCTGCACCTTAACCAACAGATGGTAAGTAAAACATACCACAGAGTGTGGTTAACACAGTACGGTCTTCCTAAACAGACAAACCACCAATCACTTTTGCTTGTTTGCACTTCACAAGGTTTCTAGGTACCACTAATCATATTCCCTAAAGTGACATAAGAATTTTGGCAGCTGTCACCTGAAGATGAGACTATACTCATGAAAATCAGGGTGTTGGGTAAGTTACTAATTCTAGAAATAAAGAGGAACTCTACTTTGTACAAGCATACTGACCTGTTGTCAGGGTCACAATGAGGTGATGATACTGATCTATTTAAAATAAAAATAGGCCTCTTTACAGAAGTATTTGATGTTTCTGGTAAAAGCGGTCTTGGAACAGCTTCCTTTACACTCACAGCTGAGAACGTTTTGAAGTCTTTACTTGAAGAAACAGGTGATTTTATATACATTTCAGTACTTATCTGTAAGGTAATGTTAGTTAAGAATGAGAAGAAACAGACATTAGTAAATTCTTCAGAGTAGGTTTAAGCAGTTCTCTTAATTACCTGCCAACACCTAAAATTCTGACCAACTTTTTTTTTTTGTATACTACAAAGAACTCCAGGCTCAGTACTTTACAATATGAAAAACAAAGTATACTCCAGCTTTCTTAAATTCACAAGTGCAAAACCCCTCCCCACCAAACTCTACCGATGTACGTGAAGCATTTCCTTCGTGTTGGTTTAAGACATAAAACATTAGAAAGCAGCAAGTTCTACACCACAATTAGACTCCTGACAGATTTTTCAGAGGACTTTGAATACTGTGCACCAGCTGCACACTCCATGCACAGATTACTGTTGTCAGAAAGCAGCTTTGTGGTCTTACAAGTCTTTCTCTAGATACAGCTGGATTAAAGTACTGTGCAGAATCTCAAGCATGGGCTTTTCCCAAGCTGTATCTCTGTCTGAAGTCTGATCATCATATACGAAGTATGGAACAGCCCTCTCTGTCTAAAATGAACAATACTTTACTTTTAGAAATTTCTTTTGTACTTGGGTAAAAGTAATGGCAGAAAAGTGAATAAAATGAAGTATATAGGCTAGACCAGCACATGTGCAATTCCTTCTCCAGAAATTAAATGGTCTTAAGTTAGCCCTTTGAAAGCAACTTAAGCTAAATCTCACTTGGGAATTACAGCACATTCTCATAACCATATTGATTTGCATCTGTGTTTGATTTGAATTTGAGTGCCTTGTTGCAAAAGTACAGCTGCTACAAGTCTGTCTTACATGAGTGACTGACATCCAGTACTATTTTATGAGAGGGCTTTGTTCCTCTCAAACTCTTATTAGAGTATTACATAGAAATCAACGATATAGTTTCAATCAGTGGACAGCAAAGATGGGGGATTTTTTCTTTACTAATACTGACCATAATCTTACAGCCATCAAAACAAATCAGGTATTTAAACTGCTCAGCTGGCCACTAGCTAAAGCAAACTAACTCAAATTTTGGCCTAGTCAATCAAACTGCATAATGTTGCCAGCAAAAATGACTATGTTAACCCAAGTAAGTCTCCTATCAGCTTCAGGAGTTACCTGGTGGCTGTATTCCAGACGCTTCTTCAGTTTTTCCCTGTCTCTGCACAGCAAGGAAAAATAAATTAAGAACTTAGATTAAAAATGATGACTCATTGTAAAACCAAACCAACCTCAAAATCTAACAAGCAAACACGATAGTCCTTACCTCAGCTAGGTAAAGTTCTAATGAACATGTTCTGATTTATTGAATGAAAATTTTCTGAATTAACTTAGAAACCAATACTGCTTAAAGAGTTTAATTTCCAACTTCTGTCTCAAATTTATTTTGAAAAATTAAGAAAATCCCCAAATTCTCACTTCTAGAATGCTAGCCAGAATCCTCTTTAAAAAATACACTGAGGTATTTGGCTGCTCAAAGTGGACCTTGAAAAAATGGTTACATAGGCACGGTCTCCTAACAGACCTAGTAGTTTGCTTCTCTAACATCCCAAACTATCCTCACACTGATCACCTACTATGAAATGATACCACTCTAAGAGCTGTACTTGAACACTGATTGCTGCATTGCTCTTCTTATTATTAAATGAGAGGCTGCTTTCATTATGGCTTCTCTAATTTTTACTTACAAGGCAAAATTGATATTAAGACAAAGACAGAAATTTGAATGCAACGCCAACATGCTAGTAACAGAGAAAAGAATACTGCTATCAATTTATTCACTGCTATGATCAAGTCTTTATTTCAGGGCACTAGTCTCTGGCTGAAAATACTCTTGCAATTATACCACAGGTGACAGAACTACATAACTATGAATTTAGTTTTCACATTCCTTTTCTGGTGTTGAGGTACTTTTAAGAAAATCCCTGATACTCACTTTTTCTTGTAAGTTTTCTCGTATGTAGGATGTATTAGGTCGTCATCTTCTGGTTCTTCTGGCACATTACAATTCCTAAGTTGGGGGCATGGGGGGAAGGCACAACATGAAAACCCAACAATTAAAGCATAGTATGTTATAAACACCCATGTTTTTAACAGGTGATTAAATGTGAACTAAAAGTAGTATTTATATATCCATTAAAATCCAGTTTTACCGGAACTGTGGGTCAGGGTTCAAGGAGCAGTACCACTTTTCTGGCAAGTGCTCTATTCCATCGGGCAGCTTCCGCCATTTCAGACATGCATCACACTGTACCCATGTCTGATCAGGCTGTTTTCTGTAATGGAAAGAAGTACAGAACGTTCACATGAAAAGTTCATTTTTATCTCTGAATGTAAAACAGCAATAACAGTATGTAAAAGTCTTCTAATTAGAAGTGATACTCACTGTATCTCCTCGACTGGCAAAGCTAACGGATATTCTTCATTCTTCTTAGTTTTCATTTCATTCCAGTAATCATTAAGCTTTTCTCCTAACGCTGCTATTGTAAGCCTAAAAACAAAGGTGTTTTTTTTTTAAAGGCCACATTTAATAATCAAATTCTAGCACAGAATGAACTTAATAGGGAAATAATAAATATAAAAATATATAAACAGTAATATTTCTATTTGTGCAACAATAAGCTTTTCACATTTAGAAAACCCTAGAAATTAGGAATTGTCAGAAGCTGTGTTTGTCAGCAAAGAAATTACTGGTAATACAAATCGGAGCACAGACAAAAACTAAAATCAAGACTACTTACTATGAATGTACAGTGCAAAACCCTGAAGCTCTCTCCTAGTTCAATCTCAGTCACAGAAGAAACAGGCACAAAACTATCTCTGTCAATCTAGTACCAAGATGTGTATCTGACTAATTATCCTTTATATCTATTAACTTAGAATCATAGAATCAGTCAGGGTTGGAAGTGACCACAAGGATCATCTAGTTCCAACCCCACCACCATGGGCAAGGACACCCTGCCCTACACCAGGCTGGAGAGAGCCTCATCCAGCCTTGCCTTGAACACCTCCAGGGATGGGGCCCAAAGAACCTCCCTGGGCAACCCATTCCAGGGTCTCACCACTCTCATGCTCAACAACTTCCTCCTCACGTCCAGTCTGAATCTCCCCACCTCCAGCTTTGCTCCATTCGCCCTAGTCCTCTCACTACCTGATAGCCTAAGAAGTCCCTCCCCAGCTTTTTTGTAGGCCCCCTTCAGATACTGGAAGGCCACAATAAAGTCACCTGGGAGCCTCCTCTTCTCCAGACTGAACAGCCCCAACTCTCCTCATAGGAGAGGTGCTCTAGCCCTCTGGTCATCCTCATGGCCCTTCTCTGGACGAACTCCAGCATGTTCACATATCTCTTGTAACAGGGGCTACAAAACTGAATGCAGTATTCCAGGTGGGGTCTCACCAGAGCAGAACAGAGGAAGAGAATCACCTTCCTCGACCTGCTGGCCACACTTCTCCTGATGCAGCCCAGGCTCTGCTTGGCTTTCCGGGCTGTAAGTGCACAGTGCCAGCTCATATTGAGCTTCTCGTCCACCAGCAACCCTAAGTCCCTCTCTGTAGGGCTGTTCTCCAGCCAGTCACTGTCCAACCTGTATTTGTGCTTGAGATTGCCTCAACCCAGATGCAGGAACTTGCACTTGGCCTTGTTGAGCGTCAGGAGGTTGCCTTGTGCCCACCTCTCCAGCCTGCCCAGGTCCCTCTGGATGGCATCCCTGCCCTCCAGTGTGTCTGCTGCAGCACACAGCCTGGTGTCATCAGCAAACTTGCTGAGTGTGCACTCAATGCCTCTGTCCATGCCACCCACAAAGATGTTGAACAAGACTGGTTTCAGGACTGATCCCTGAGGGCTCTGCTTGTCACTGGCCTCCACTTGGACATGGACTTCATGACTACTCTAAGCAGACATACAACACTGCTACATGGAGACTGCAAACATGTGATCACTTTAATGTAGTATAAAGTAGTATAAAGTCTGCCTGCAGACCAGGAGCAGATCAGTTTTATCCCAGGTTAACTTTTAGCTGGATATTTCCTGATCAGGTCTCATTGGACAGTTCAATGACTACTAAAGCTAGGACACAAAGAAGTGAGCAGTGTTAGAAGAAAAATAAGCCTCACAGGTGAGACAAGAGATAAGACTGCCTCTTGTTACCAAGCTGAATTTACCTCAGAGTAAAGTGGATGAGTAACCAGAGCCTGAAAGTCAGCCCCTCCCTGCCTGGCTTCTTTCAACACCTACACCATGACCTCTCTTGAACTAACACAAATGTTTGTGCAGTGAACTAGTCTGACCTAGAGAGTTTCAAGCTACATCACCTTTGAACACAAGTCACCAAATTCTGCCCCAAAAAGTACAAGTGCCACAAGGGCAGAAATGAGCAGCAATGCATAGATGGGATCACACTGCTATTCTGAAGAGGGATCATGAAATTACAGTATCATGTTCTGTTTTCAGCTCCAAAGTCACTTTCTAAAAATCTTTTCAGAAAAACCTTTATAAAAAGTCTTTGAAGTGTGCTGTTCCTATGCCCACATTACAAGAATTTCTAAAAGGAAACGAATAAAATACATTCAACGCTCACTGTGCCAGCCTGTGGAAACATAGTACCAACCCTGGTCAACAGAAATTACTATCCTATGGCATCCCAACTCCATCCCCCTTGCCAAGGGAGCCAGCCGTTAGTGCCATTAAACAAGAAATGGTTCAAAGAACATCTGTATTGAAAAAAGTAACACAAGCTGTTTTCCAGTTTGACCAGTTCCCTGATCTGCTTTAACAGGTATTCTCATTAATGGTTTTGCCGGCACAATGGTGGTAGAAACACTGGAGCTACCCAAAGCGGGCAGTATCACCACAAAGAGCAGCACATACTGAGTAACATTTCAAGACACAGAAGATTGAACTGCAGTGGCTGTAGCAGCTATCAGTCTTGCTGCTCTGCCTCCGGAAGGCTGATGTTTCAACAGCAAGAATGACCAGCATTTACCTTGCTGTAGCCCCTCAGTTGCTGCAATTAACAGCTCTGTTTATTACAACACTCTGGATCCTTATATGCAGAGCTTTGTACAAACCAGCAGTTCAGGAAAGGTGTTGTATAGACAGTTCAGATTGCCAGTTGTCATAGTTTGAGGCCACAAGCTACCCAAGACTGGACAACAGAGGTGACTCTTACTCCTTTTAGGGAGTAAGAATGAAAATACTGCATGCTAATTGGAAGTTTAAAGAGAGATTCTATTTACCAGTGCATATATGCAAAAGGCAATCAGGTAGAACAAATACATCCACAAGCTAAGCCAAGTCTATTGGACTAAATCCATTTAGAATCCTTCATCTGTTCCACCCTCAGCAGGCCTGAGAGTAGGCGATAATTGCCCCTCCCCCCATCTTAGGCCACAACGCCTCTGTAGGCTACATGACGCAGTTCAAAATCCTCTGCCAGCCAGGAGCCATCTCCCCGATACAAACCATGAGATAAGAAGGAATGCATGCTCTTCCTGGAGAGAGATGTTAAGGCAGGAGAAGGGACAGAGAGAGAGAGGGACACAGAGAGAGAGAGGGACACAGAGAGAGAGAGAGGGACACAGAGAGAGAGAGAGAGGGACACAGAGTGAGAGAGAGAGGGACACAGAGAGAGAGAGAGGGACACAGAGAGAGAGACACAGAGAGAGAGAAGGGGATAGAGAGAGAGAGGGGGATAGAGAGAGATCAACCAGGCAGTGGCTTATAAGCTCTGATACTGGAAAATGGAATAGAATAACAATATCACAACATCCTGGGACACCCAGATACATCCCCTTGGACAGCTCTTGGTCTTTGTAGTTTTCTTAGGGGAACCTGGGCCCCCTCAAACTATGACACCAGTGGAAGCTAAAGCACAGCAGGTTGGAGGTCTAAACATGCAGCTTGAAAAATATAATGACTTCTCCTGCCGAAGTTTACTGCACCTATGTTTGCAAGTCAATATGCTACATTTCTAAGTCCACACTGGAAACAAGTGTCAGGGCACACAGAAGGAAAGTGCCTTGTCCTTCAAGTGCATATGGTCAAAGAGCTATAAGAAAGAACAGACAGAGACAGAATCACAGAATATATCTGGTTGGAAGAGACCTCACAGATCATTCAGTCCAACCCTTGACCCAGCACTGAAGGGCCAATGCTAAACCATGTCCCTAAGCACCAGGTCCACACATCACTTAACACCTCCAGGGATGGCGACTCCACCACTGCCCTGGGGAGAACATTCCAATGTTTGATAATCCTTTCAGTGAAGAAGTATTTCCTAATATTCAGCCTAAACCTCTCCTGGTGCAGCTTGAAACCGTTCCCTGTAGTCCTGTCACTTGTCATTAAGAAGACGAGGCTGGCCCACTTCTTACTCCAACCTCTCTAGTCGTACAAAGCAATGAGGTCTATCCTCAGCCTCCTCTTCTCCAAGATCAACAACCCCATCCCCCTCAGATGCTCCTTGTAGGAACTGTGCTCCAGGCCCTTCATGAAACTCACTGCCCTTCTCTGGACATGCTCCAGCACCTCAATATCCTTACTGATAAGGGAGGCAGTGATAAGAACAAACCTGGTCAGTCACACTAACTAGTAAGGATAACTGAAGTTCGAGAATGTTTGTTTTTTTCAGTTGGGAGGATAATGAAAGGGAAACAGACAAGCAAAAGAGAGTCATAAAACCTAACCAACTACCATTAACAAAGACAATAACCAGAAACAAACATGGTCAGTCAGTTAGACTATCAAGAAACTGCAGCAAAATGGGACTTGGCAACTGATAACGATTCAAACCTGAAGGTGCAGGATCTTTGGAGTGGGTCGGTGGAACCATGCCAACTGCTGAAGCAACATAAGGGTATAAAAAGGAACTGGTTGCAGGTAAAACAGGTTTTGTCAGTGCAGTTGTGTGGCTGAACCTTGCACCTGATCATTGCAGTTCATCTCACTATATAATTTCATTCTCTAACTCATGTGCATGTGTGTGACAAGGACCATGTGTGAGTGCCCACACATTTGCTAGTGTAGGAACAGGCAGGAGACCTGTGAAGCAAGTAAGAGGGGCTGGGTATCCAGGCAAGGGTACCAGGAGAACAGAGGAGCTGTGCTGCTACTCACGGGATCCACAAATGTATACGTATTTGTGAACTGTCATGCACATGCCTTCACTGATGACCTTCTATCTCTACCAGATGAAAAGCAGGAAGGAGACCTGGCTGTCTGTGCTTTAGGCAGCTCCTATACACAGGTGCACCATATTTGTGGCGGTCTCTGTAACCAGCCATGTCAGTGTCCTTTATGTATGTCTCTGGGACCTGAACTCAGCTTTACTACTGTCTGAACCTGTAAACAGGAAAGTGCAAAAACTTGTGTGCCTCAGCCTAGGTGAGCACCAGCTTGGTGGGTCACCAGGCTGGGCTTCAGTGGCTGGCAGGAGGGAGTACTGGAGTAGGCTGTTCCTCATATCCCTCAACATGAAGCAGTACGGAAAACTGCCTGGCCATCATGAATTAAAAGTAAGTAATACAGAGAGGAACAATTCTGAAGGTTTGTATTCAAGAAATTTTCCTTGGACAGATTTTATACCTCAGCCTGGAAACTGCTTAGGTAACTCACCCCCTCTAGCCTTTCCTCCCCCATACATCTCCTTCCATAACTGACTCACAGCAGAGCAGTGTAAACAGACTAGGAAATTCACCTAGTTCAAAATCAGCTGTATCTCTGGAAATTGTAAATCAGGCTAGATTCCCAATCCTGTTCACAGTTTAACTATAGGGAATACCACACTGGATATTAACTGATGGGATGATACAGGTAAGTGAAAAAGTGGCAATCCTGAATTATAAATAAACACTCAAAGCAAAGCAATGTCCCAAGTCACTGTGGCCCTCAGGATGTCAAGTATTTTAAATGAGCTACTAGATAGGAGACAATTTGAGGACATCCAAGCTCATCAGGAAAGAAATAAAAAAGTAAAACTCAAAAATATCCAAACCATCTTTCCTCAAAAGAACAACAAAAACTTATTAAAAAAAAAAAAAGTTAATAAGATTCACATGTTGAAAATTTAGTTATATGCCATAAACACATCCACATCTCACTGAGTTACTCTGTGCTCATTTTACAATCGGTGAGCGGTAAAATCGTAACCAACCACTTTTAGGGCACTTGCTTTAAAATTATGTGATATTCCAGACTTCACTGACTGCACAATGAACACAGTACGACTGTTCAAAGTGTAATGATGGAACATAAGCTTTTATCTCGCTACTTACGGAAGAAGTCTTTACTATCAAGTATTTCACAGTGAACAACAGCATTCAATAAAATGCCCAGACAGAAATGTATACTTACCTATATTCATTTGTGTAGTCAAAATCTTGTTTGTTATGAGTTGGTTTGAGGAAGTTGCATTCAATAATCCCAACTACGCCAACACCCATGTTGTTTGCCTGTAAGAAATTAAGATTAGGAAAAAACAACATGTATTTATGTTAATACTGCAAGTGTTTCTCAAGGGAAATTACAAGCTATATATACTAGGTAAAAAACAATTTTCTGTCTTATGACTCCTCTCCAAGAACAAACTCTATAGATACAAATTCTCCCTGAGCAAGATCCTCCCTCTGTCCCACCCCTTTTTGTCATGAAAAAACATATTTAGGCCCCTATTTTCAGTATCAAGCCTTGTTTCAAACAAACAAACATTGAAACAGTGGCATATAATACAACTTTTAAACACTCTGAAACTTTTAAAAATGGTTTTATAGAGGATATACCAATATTCTAGTTTCCACCTGTTTTTTTTTAATCAGCACTAAGTGAAGATGACTTCTAAAAATTTTACTATATATTTGAGCTTTAATTTCTTACCTTTAATTGACAGCCAACTCTTTCATAAGCTTTGATGAGTCTGTTTTTATGGTACATCATTATCCCATAATGATCTTTGTTTCTGCAGTTAAATCCAAAAGTAATTCTTACAGTTTTAGCCTTTTACCAGGTATTAAGGAAAACTCTAGTTAATCTCATTTAACATAAAAACATAGCTACTTTAAATGGTCACTCTAAACTGGGTCCTGGAATTTACTGTTGGTTTTGGTTGTTTAGTTTGCAGTTTTTTTGATATTGAGATAATTCCTTCAGTAAGACAAAACAAAAACACCAACACCCCCTCCCCCCACAAAGAAAACCCAAAACAAAAATCCCCAACCCATGACTGTAAGTGCAATGTACAGAGTAAAATCTAGACAAGTTACATTAAAAAAGAGAAAATCACATCATTAAATTCAGTGTGCAATGATGTAAATATTAGCAAAGGATACATTCAAAAATTTTGGCCTATAGATATCACGTTCAATGAAGGCAAGGCTTTTGGAAACAAGCTGTGTTTTCACTTTTTGTCCTCTCAGAATGATCTGCATTGTTGGCTTCAGATACAAGATACTGCAATAAGCCTACGAAACATACAGTAACTCTGGTTATTAAAAAAATTCAGAACTTAGAGAGTGTTTTACAACACAGATTGTTTAGAAAGACAAACTCAAGTTTTAATTCAATTTTTTGAAACATGAGGTTTTGTTGGTTTGGGGTTTTTTGTTATTGCTTTTAACTTGAATCCAGAAAAAAATACAAAATGCAAGTAATAAGTAATAAGCATATTTGTATCACAATTGAAGGATAACTTTTATGAATATGGCAAGTTAATCAGGTGTCTGAGGCTGCAATCTACCATTAAAAGAGCTCTCGAATACACAAGGTTCTTTTTTATCCCCTATTGAGAGCTTAAAAATTTTACCATGATCTTTAAACTAACAAACAAAAGCAAGTGTGCTAATTTTGTTATCATAGTTTGATAACAGCTATGTCATCTTCCTGTAGTGCATAGATCTATGCATTTTAATTTGCATTTCATTCATCATTATATTTGCAACTTCTAGTAACTGAAGTGGACATAAGACTTCAGAGACTCTTAGAACAACTAAAGGTTTTAGTTCTACTGAATTACTATCCACAAGAAATGCCCAGAACACCTAGTAGTTATAGATGGAACTTTTTTACAAAAAGAAGCTTTTATGAATGCTATGAATCTTATATATCGTGAATCAATCATGGAGACACTGGTCACATCAATTAGCCCACAGAAAAGCCTTGTCCCTGTTGGCATCCACGTATCAAAACAATGGAGCTGCTTCCCCGTTCCTTTACCTCTTTTTGAAACCCAGAAACGAGACCCTGTCGACCAAAAGTTATCTGTTTTAAAAGATCCACATGGGCATAGCATCAGCACTATATGCATGTATACCTGCACTACAGTGGAATGTTTACTCTGCTCAGACAACCACACATCCCTCTAATTTCTGAAGCTTCTGATGATTGCATTTCCTTCTTGCCTCTTAGTGGATAATGATGGCCACATTTAACAGCAAGGTGCTGTAAAATCCAGTATTTTTCTTCCAACTAAAGAGCAAAAGTTTACACAAATTCACAGGTATATTCTATCTTCAATTTTCAATACCAATTTTAAATATTTTAATGTTAATTTTGAAATTCTGACATTCATCCTTCCCACTCCAACCAACACTTTGGTAGTACAGTATATTACATTAAAACAAAAATAGCTTACAAATAGCAGTCAATTTTTTTTTTTTTAAGTTATACATACTCGCAGTGAATAGTCACTTTCTGGAACAACCTGGTCCATCCTCTCTTGTTTTTTATATCCTCTTTTGCCTGTTTCATCTAAGTCTTCTGGAATTCTGATGTCGTATTTATCCTTCTCAAAGTCAAACTCTGGTTTTTCATTCTTATCTCTAAGTAAGAAATTTTTGAAAAATATACTAATTATGGGGAACAAAAGCCAACAACATAAAGATGCATTGGTGGACTCAGTGATGAAGATGCCTCTAAGCCATGCTGGTTTTCCTCACAGATTTGCCAAAATTCACATAAAAGTTGACCAGTTCCTTTCTGATATCCAAGAGAAGTGACATGAATTCCAAGCTAATTCTAAACAGGTCACAATTTAAAAATAAAAGCAGTCACTATCAATTTTAAATTCTGGATAGATAAAGGTATGTGTTCCTTTTAAGCGCAAAATTCCTGACCACAACAAGTTGTCTTCCTGAGATTTTTAACATGGCAAAAAAGGCACTCACCACAGCTTTCCCACTCAGTAATTACAACAAGTTCTTATTGAACCACTAACCAGATGTTCACACAATGTTTAACTGCAGATGTATACACTGCAGTATATACTGGCAGAACCTTTTTGAAAACATTTAAGATACATCACAGCAGACACAAATTTTAAAGTCTTTACTGAAACAGCTCTGCTGTGGTTTTTAAATAGGTTTAATTATAACACATTAGCAATAACATGAATTCCAACCCAATTTTTTTTTCTCCCCCATAACTTCCTATGAATACACTCAAAAATTCAGAACATGAAAGTCATCTGCCCAGTCAGCTGAGGTCACTGTGTCTTTTTGCTTAAGCAATGAAGTGATGATGCACATTCCTAAAAATGTTCATATCTATAAAGTAAGCATAGGTTTACCTAAGCAATGCAAATTAAGTTTCTGAAATGTAAAGGAGCTGAAGCTTTACTTTTGCAGAAGTGACAAGGGGCAACAAACAGAATTAGTAATACATTTGTTTAGTGCAATAAAGATGGAGGTGAATCTCCCAAGCTAAAAACTAATTCAGGGCTCTATTATTCATCAGAAATTAATGAAATAAAAACTACCAAGCTTTCACCTGCTATATCTGACTGTTTTCTGTCCTGTAACATTTAATACACACTCATCTAGGCATGAGTCTGCTACGCATGCATACACTCCCTTTTTCTTATAAGCAACAATTAAGATAAGAAACTGAAACCCAAGTTACTTTCTTGCCAAATCCACGGGACTGACACTGTTCAAAATTGCTTCCTATTGATACCTTCTTATCTCAGCATAGTTATCTAAATACTTAAGAACATTGTACAAGACAATGTCTCCCTAATACAGCAGTTCTATCACAGCATGATAAAGCTTTTATGGACAACTTCCCTGCTAATAAAGCAGCAGCAAAGATATGATGAAAAGGGAAAGAAGGTGAGACATGATGATACTCAACTGCCTCAGCTGCAGCAGGTTTAAAACTTCTTAAAAAAAAATAAAAATGCAACAAGCAGAAGAAAGCTATGCAAGCCTGGGAATCTATACTGCTGTAAACAACCCCACAGGGACAACCAGATAAATAAAATAAATATACAGAACTGTATTTATTTACTTGGATTTCTATTTATTTTGTGATAAACAGTTAAGTTTAGAAAGGTCTAGATCTCTCTAGAAGGCTACTGCAGACTCCAAACTTTAAAAGCCAGTAACACTTGATTGTACATAAAAATTTTGTTTGCATTTTTTCAAACACATGAAATTATGAATGCAACTACAGATCTGTGTTTTCTGTACATCAATATTCCTTCTGGCAAAAGTAACATTACCTTAAAGAAAAACATGAAGCCCTTTACATTCTCCTGCCTTCTGCTTCGTTACTTGAGATATTAGCAACAGTTCTTGTGCAACATTATAGCATTTCAATCACATGAGTTTGGGTTTAGTTTCTTGGTTACAGTTAACTGCCCACAATCTTTTGGCATTATTCCACACAGAAACCCAACCATTTACACTTGCATACACTAATAGATAGCAAACTATATGAGAGATATAAGAATTTCATCTTACCTTCTAAGATTCCAAATTATAATTCTTGTACCTTTTTTTCCTATTATAGCATCTAGCTCTGCCAGTAATTTTTCCTCAGAAGAAAACAAAGAATATGTTAAGATGGCCTTCAGGCTATTTTTGAATTCTGCTGCATCACTGACCTGTCGTAAGCATTATGTTAAGGAAAAATTTTGAATGAAGAAAGCTTTTGAAGATGAAGGAACTTTTGCAACTCCCTTCACAGGTTCTCATTCCACATCTCAGAGCTCCTACACATTTAAGGTTTTAACAAATGACAGACTTCCTTGCATCTTACAGTTTAGAGTATGCATAAGATTGGCGAAGAAGACTTTCCCTTAATGATATTTTATGAAAATTTTGCATGTACCCACGACCTTCCATTCAGAAAATGTTGAAAGGATATGTTGGTTGTTGAATGTCACTATAGGAACCATGACATGCTCTGCTTTTGTGGCTTCGAGGAAAGTCTGAGATAAGAGGCCCACACTCATGGTTTCTCCATTCTTGGTGAAAACTATTGCATCTTTTCCCAGGCGCATGGACCCTGACTTAAACCCATTTCCATACAGTCCCACTGGAACACGGCCATTCATCACAGACTTCTCACTGAAGCCAAAGCTGAAACATGAAAACATTAGAAGAGTGTAAAAAAAAAAAATCTATACATAAAAAAGAAAAACCACAACAGATTCATGCAAGATTTAAATGAGACTCAAACACAGTAAGTCACACTTGGTTTAGAGACCAGAGAATACAGTATTATTAACCACTATACATTAAGCAAATCCTGAAAGTTACCTGTATAACATTGATAAAAACCACTTTGTGAGGATTTAGGGAAGTGTACTTCCATTTTTAAGTATGTAAGCATTCTTACGTGAGCCTAGCAGTTATTCTATGGCTTCAAAATAAATACTAAGAAAAGCTCTTACAATTTTTGGGTTTTTCCCTCCCCTTCCTTGAAAATGTGTGAGCTACAGATTTTTCTATTAATGACCATATATGATATTGAAAGCAAACCAGGTAACTATCAGTAACATGGATTATTATTGCTAATAATAATTTAGCAAGCAAACTATTAATTATGGTATATAATACAAAATAATTGCTCACATTTAATCCCAGAAATTTACCTGTAGACACAGCAATCTTTCATACTAACTAGAAAAGCTGCAGAAAGATCAGCTCAAACTCTACAGAATATTTAAACAAACTCTACAGAATATTTAAACAAACAAAACAAAGGAATATCACTCCCTTCAGTTTTCCACAGTACGTTCTACTTTCAACACTCAATGGGTTTGAACTAAATCTCCCCTTTTCCCTTGCTTCCATGCTGATGAAGTTGTGTGGAAGTTTTACTAGCATCTGTTTTAAAGTCTCACTTGGATAATTGCTTATCTTCAGAAATACTAAGTTTATAAACAAAGTGAATTGATTATATATGAGAAAATAGAAGAACCGAAGCAATTACAGAACTAGAAGCTGTAATTTTTTTACAAGAAAAAACAAAAGCAAGAGATTACCTACCTTAGCATTTTGTGTAGCTTCTCTGAGTTCATACCATTTCCATTATCAGTGAATGTCAAGCATATATTGTCATTTATCACTGTTTTGTCTATCCATATCTGTTTAGCACTCACATCTGGATCATAAGCATTATCTGAAGAGAGAGCAAGCAAATAAAGGTGGGATACTGAAAAGCAAAAACTTAACAATTTAAATGTGAACATATTTTAAAGTGTTTAATTCCAGTGAAGATGCCAGTAACTTTTCAAGTTACTTAAATCCTTATATAGCATGCAACAAATCCTTATGAGAAATACAAATATAATCAATCTGCCAAACACCAGCCTTGTAACACTGCCAAACAGCTATATAGTAAGGTAAATGTTACACTAAAACTTAGGTCTCCTAAAGCACTATCTTCTTTACAGATGACAGCACTACACCAAAACATTACAATGAAATGGCTGCATCAAACCAAACAAACCTTGTCTGAATACAACACATAATTTCCCAGATTATTAGAGATGACAGCAATATACAGGCAAAAATTTAGCTGGAGATGAGAGCCTCAAATGTGGGAAAAAAAAACAAAACTAAGACAAGTTTTTTTACTTTCACTTCCTTCCTCCCAAGCAGCTGCTGCAATACCTACTCTCTTCAGTCAAGCAAATCCCTGTCTGGTTCTCAGGACCCTGGGCTACTGTCTGCAGTGCAGACAAGGACAACTGCAACAACCTCTTACCTGCCTGCAGCCTTTTTGATTGCAAAATTAGATTTGAAATACTAACACAGTTTCAGATGATCAATTCTGAGTGACTAAAAAAAGCCAAGCAAAAACCTGAAGTACAACTGTATGTTTCACATAGGTTTGTAAAATCTACAATTTTGACTCCACAGGTGCAGGAGATTTAGGTGAAAAAAAAAACTGTTGCTGCTTTTCTATAACTTCCTGTATTAACAGACCCAAGCATCACAAATACATACTTCACTAGTGCAGATTGTTCCAGTTTAAGTATATGTGACTTTCACAGAAGGGAAGTAGAAAATGCTTTAGACAAAACTTTTTATTTACAGGATTTCAGAGAGCTTGCAGCATTGCTACCACAAATGAAACAGAAACTACAGCTCCACAAACATTTCTTGCAGCAAAGCTACTTTAAACCTCCAGACCTCTCTCTAGATGTCCAATTTACACTCTTCCAAGTATCATCATTAGTTCACCTGAATTTAATCTGACTGAGGACTAATGCAAGAAGCAAGCAATATAACCATCAAAAAGTTGACAGGAGAAACTAGCCCTTAAAAGGCAATTTTTTGTATACAAATAATTAACTTCTAAGGTAAGTTTGCATAAAGTAAATATGCAAGCTTCCAAAGTGTAATCCTATTTATAGTATCCAGTATTTGGCAGGCAGTATAGCCTTACATATCATGTGACAGACAGATTATAAAACATTTAAATCAACATGACTAACTCCAAACCTTTACAACCAATGTGTGTTGTGATCTTTAAGTCTTGTTAAAGCAACACATGACAAAACAAAGGCAAAAGGAAGAAAGCAAGTGTGCATGCCTTGCACAGCACAGCCACTTCATTCTAGCCAGGTATGGCATGAGATGATTAAACAGCTGAAATGACACTAACATACTGCTACTCTCAAAACAGCCAGCCCCTCCCACAGGCCTGTGGTTCTTGCTTCCTCCTTGGAGACAGTTCTGGCCTTACCTACCTGAAAAATTCCTATATGCTCTTGTTAGGTTAGAAAAGCAATGTGTGACAAGAGTTGTTCCTTTTGGCAAATTGCCAGGTAAGCTTATTCTGTCTTTCCAAATCACACATTAATTTTGAGGAACTATTTAAAGAAAGTCTGCTTATCATTCCAGAACTTGGGAAACATGCAATTCTGAAAATATCCAGTTAACCATTATTCAAAAATCAAAGGCAAGACAATCAGCCAGAGTTATTAAGTCATCAAGCACTTATGTATCTGACTAACAGAGACAATAATAAAGAACAAAAGTCTTAGGACACTGGTGAATGAAACCTGAAGATGTTCAGCCAGAAATCTGGTAACCCAAAAGAAAATTAGGATATTTGAATAGTATTGTGGCAATGTGCAGAAATTACTGCTAGATGTTTTGATGAAACATCAAAGAAAAGGAATATGTCAACGTGAATGGGAAAAGAATGATATAATAGAAGAGGACAGAGAATTACAGAGGCTGACTGTGTGCAAGCAGGATGATGGTCAGTATGTTTGTATGGTTGAACCCTATGCCACTATGTTGCACGTTCTTACTGAACACTATTTGGCATGGATAAAGATTGAAAGGATATTTTGGAATTTTGGGGACTATATCTTCGTTTTGCTGGTTTTAATATTACTGATACTGCTACCAGTACTGTTTTTGACACTTTTAATAAGTTAGAAAATATTACTAACAATATGAGCTATTCAACTGCTCTGGTAAGAGTAATTCTTCCAAAAAGCACCATTCCTGACCCTTGTCAAAACTTTTACTCAAAGACCACCGCAATATATTTGACATGGGCAATTGTATTCTTATTAATTACGGATTTATTCTTAATTTCTGCTCTGTGACTAAAAATGTCTGCTGCTCTGATTAAAAAACAGCTGGATAGGGCTTGAAAGAAGAAAAACAAAGATATTTTTGTTCAGGCTGAGCTTACAGATAAGATACATCTCTGGCAACATTCCTGGACAGTCTGGCAACACTCTCGGACTCTTCTTATAACAATGCTGATAGTACCACAATTGTTGATAAAAGCATGTCAGGCAGTTAAGGTCAAGCAAGTCAGGACTCTCAGGCCTCTGTTTCTATAACTTCTCCTAACCATCTGACTTCTCAGGCAGCAACCAATGTAACACCAAAAAACAATTCTGATCCTAAGGCAGCAGCTCAAGTTCCCCCGATATGCTAGAAGGAAAATCTACCGCTATGCTGGCTCCTGCAAAGATGAGACCTAAGCTTGGATCAAAGCATAGCTCAAAGGAAGACTTCGGAGTTTTCCCGTGTGCCTGTACACATTTGTTCTGCTAGCTAATTTCAAGATCGACAAGCTGAGAAGTTGGAAGAAACCAGCAAGTGTTGAGATCTGAGATCTAAGCAAGTGTCGAAAAAAGCCCAGGACACACATATTGGAAAAATTCCCAGGTCTTGACAAAACACTGAGAAACATGGATAAGCATGAGTAGTATGAGTGACAGCATGCATATATATATCTATATATATCTATATATCCATATATATATGAGCCAATACTGAACTTTAAACCTGTTTAGCCAGGAATCAGGAATAGGAGAAGACTATTGGTTCTGTTCACATTTTGAGCATTGTCTGTGCTAAGAACCCATGCCTTCGCAAAGTTACTGTCCTGTCTGTGGTCACCTGTGTCTGCACAGAATGCAAGCATATGTGCACATCTTTGGAATATGCCTGGGAACAGCAAAAAGCACTATGCATGCATTTGGTAGAGTAGAAGAGAAGGAATTAACTTGGTTTCAGAGTCTTCTACATTGGGCAACCCTTAATTCAGTAAAAAAACTGTCAAATCTTACAAGGCTCCTGCAAGTGACATCAGGTAATAGGTACACTGTCAAGAAAGAAAGTCCATCTGATTGTACCAAAAAAATGTTCTAAGATTCTGAATGCTAAAAAGATTGACTCCATCCTCTGATTTAAGGAAGTAAGTTCTGTGACAGGAAAAATGTATGACAGTCAGGTACTCAGTCAAACTATTGATCCACATACCTATAAGCTCTGCAATTGCACTGAAAGGCCAGGTGTGACTGGTAGAGTTGGTATGCAAGAACTTTGGACACAGCTGAAATAAACCAAAAAGAATGGCATTAGTTTGTGTTCTTCAACAACAGCAAGCCAGAAAACAGTATGTTAAATGAAGTAACATTCAATAAAGCTGTTTCAAACAATACTACTTACTTTCATATACTGGCATACTAACACCTTTTAAGAGAAACCTCAATCTAACTGTTATATACAGAGTTCAGCACAGTATCATACTATGTTCTGAACACTGGTTATACTATCTTCCTATTACCCTCAAATCTTCGTAAAATATAAGAAACCGTGTGGCAGTTTGGGAGTTTGACCTCCCCCCAACAGACCCACAAATTCACCAGACCAACTGAGCCAGCTGAAAGTTAAGGAATGAAGCGATATATTTAGAGCATGACACAATTTACAAGTATATGTATAAAATATATACAGATATTTACAGCTATATAAAAGTTAAAAGTAATACAGAGATACAAAACCCCTCCTGAGCAGCAGAATCACCCAGGAGGGCTTTCAAAGCAACCCTCCTCCCTTATCTCAGGATCCCATTTATGTGCAGGGTAAGCTGCAAAAGATTGGCAAGAGGTTAGAAGAATGATTAGAGTTATGCATTCAGGCAGAGATAGAGAAGCAGATGGCAGCCAGAGACTGACTTTTTGTTTACATTTCTTGTTTTTATGTCCCTCAACATATCCAGTAATATAAATATCACTATTATTCTCTTTTCACGGCAAATGATCTAATTTCTCTCATTAAAATATTCCACATAGCCTCAAACCAGCAGAGTCCACACCACACCTCTGTATTATCCAGTCGTTTGCTGAGAAGTATCTGTACAATCTAAAAGAATATTTACAATAATGAATAGTACAAGTTCTTTTTTTTTTTTTTTTTCAGTTTACACTTTGTTCTGGCTGTCTCAGTCATAGGTGATTCAAAAGCTCAGAAAACAGGAATCAGTTTCTCTCCTTACAGATGATATGATAACAGGGGCTCCCAGGTGATACTGGGTTCATGCTCACATACTGTAGATTCTCTTGCAGATTCTCTCTTCGGACACCACATTGTACCTAGAACATAAAGTCCTGACAGGTTCTATTATACAGTCTGAATTTTAAGCTCTCTCAGCTAAGGTTAGATTTCTCCATGGAATACACTGGATTTCACCATTCTCCTGCATTAACTAGTATGTATGACCAGGATCTTCTGCAGAAACCACCCCTCGGACAGGTTTCCCTTCACCCAAAGGAGAAAATACCCACATAGTTTTTCTTAAAAGATTCTTTTCACATACAACAGGAACTTTATCATCATTCACTGTTTGTACCAAATCTGATTGGGCAGGTCCTGCTGTGTTTACAGAACCCCTACTATTTATCAACCAGGTTGCTTGTGCTAAATGCTTATCTCAATTTTTCGAAGTTTGACTCCACCACGGCTTTTAGAGTGGTTTTCAGCAAACCACTGTAGCATTGAATCCTTCTTGAATACTATGCACCTGAAGCTGGTACATAGTAGGGTATGCAGTAGATACACTCAATATTGTGCTCTTTGGCCCATTTTTTTACAAGATTGTCCTTGAAATGAGTTCCATCATCTGATTCAATTTTCTCTGGAGTTCCAAGTCTCCACATGATTCGTCTTTTCAAACCAAGAATGGTATGTGTAGTAGCACATGGAACTGGATAGGTTTCCATCCATCTGGTCCTTTCCTCTGCCACTGTTAGCACATATTGCTTGCCAGAACAAGATCGAGGTAAAGTGATGTAGTCAACCTGCCATGCTTCTTCACCATAATTGTCCTTTCACCATCTCTCATCATACCATAAGGATTTGATTTGCTTAGCCTGCTTAACAGCAGCACAAATGTCACAGTCATGTACAACTTGGGTGATAATGTCCATGCATAAGTCAATTGACCTATGATGTGCCCATTGGTATGTCGCATCCCTGCCTTGATGTCCAGGTGAATCATGGGTCCACTGAGCTAAGAACAGTTTACCTCAGTGTTTCCAATCAAGGTCAAGATCACAGTTTGTATCGACTTGAGAAATGCTGACAGCTTGATCTGCCTGACAGTTGTGTTGGTGTTTCTCAGTAGCTTTGCTTTCAGGCATGTGCACATCTGCAGGTAGCTGTTAAAAGTTTGATTGCAAATAGCTGACGGTGAGCGCACCTGAAGCAATGAGGCTGTTTACCAATGTGGTTATACCTTCATTCTCCTTTATTACAACTGCTACCACTACATACAACAGCAGCTACTACTACTTAATACAAGTTCGTTAAGCTTATATTTCCAAGATGGGGTGGTTACAGAGCAAGCAAGGTAACTGGCACAGAGGATCATATGTGGAAGACAATAATTGGTTATTGTACAAAAACAAATGACTTCACAGTTATCGAGAAACTTCTGGGTAACTTTTTTAGAAGCAGGAACTGTCCCACTCTGCATCTCTGTTTCTCTTCCGTTCCAGTTCCGGCTGCACTTACACTTCACAGGTGTTCCGCTGCTCTTTTCTTTCACACATCTTCCTGGCAGTGGGTTGTTCACCATTACCAGACTATTTCTTCTCAGAAATCTCTCCACACATGTCTACACGTCGTACCTTTACTGGAACTTTCTCCAGACATGCATAAACGTCCTGCCGTAGATCAGCACACCAGATAGGCTCTCCTTTCCTCTGCCAACCACTCTTTTTCTAGTCTTTTAGCCAACACCATAGAGTATTAGCTACCATGCAGGACTCAGTGTAAAGGATCGGCTAATTTTCTCATTCAGCTACATTCAGAGCAAGTTGGAGACAGCTTTTACCTCAGCGAATTGACTAGATTCACCTTCTCCATTTTTTCCTTCACTAACTCTCCTGGTAGGACTCCAGACTGCTGACTTCCATCTCTGCTTTTTCCCAACAAGACAACAGGAACCATCTGTGAACAAAGCATAGCTCTTTTCCTGATCAGAAAGATCATAGCTCTTTTTCTGATCAGAAAGACCATAGGGAGGAGCTTCCTCAGCACAAGTTACTCTCTCCTCTGGAGGTTTTGTACAGTCTGTGCCTTCTGGCCAATTGGTGATCACTTCTACCAGACCAGGTTGATCGATATCCATTCGTGCTCATTGGGTTATCAAAGCCATCCATTTAGACCAGGTTGCATCTGTGGCATGATCCAGTGTTGCACCTCTGCCTTTGAACATCCAGTTTAGAACTGGTAATCTAATATGCTAAAAGCTATTGTGACTCAGTTCCAATCACTTCGGATGCTGCTTTCACTCCTTCGTAGGCTGCTAGTACTTCTTTCTCTGTTGGGGTGTAATTTGCTTCTGAACCTCTGTAGCTATGGCCCCAGAAACCAACTGCACGACCATGTGTTTCATTTGGAGCTCTCTGCCAAAGACTCCAAGTTGGACCATTGTCACTCGCAGCAGTATACAGAATGTATTTAATGTCTGGACCAGTTCAAACAGGTCCCAAGGCCATTGCATGGACTATTTCTTGCTCTATCTGATCAAAGGCTGCTTGTTGCTCATGTTCCCATTGAAATTGTTTCTCTTAAGAGTCGCATCATGCAGAGGTTTGACAATTTGAATGAATCCAGGAACGTGTAGTCTCCAAAATCCCACTGCACCCAAGAAAGTGTCCTTATTCATGGGAACTGCCATGGTGGAGACTTTGTTTATCACATCCCATGGGATGTGACAGTGACCATCCTGCCATCACACTCACAGAAATTGAACCTCTCTAGAAGGTCAGCATACCATTTGGCCTCCTTTGATTCCAGCTCATAGTGGAGTTCCGTCATGTCTGATACAGCTGCGCTCATGGGTGGAGTCACCTTGTTGAGGACATGAAAGTCTACTGTGAGACACCAGTCTCCGTTAGGCTTGCACATGGGCCAAATCAGACTGCTGAAAGGTGAATGAGCTTTCTTGATGACAGCCTGACTTTCCAGTTGACGAATCAGCTGATGAATGGGCAACAAAGAGGCATAGTTAGTTCTGTACTGCCTGTAGTGCACAGTTTGAGTAACAGTTGGCAGCTTCAGATCCTCTGTGTCATGATGTTGCACAACTGCAGATTCATCTGAAAGTTCAGGTCTAAAAGACACTTTCAATTTACCATCCTCAATTTCCACAGATGCTATTCCAAAAGCCCATTTATGACCTTTGGGATCTTTGAAACAACCTTGTCTCAAGAAGTCAATTACCAGAATGCAAGGTGCATCAGGGCCAGCTACAAAAGTATGTTTCTTCCACTCTTTACCAGTTAAGACTTATTTCAGTCTACAACTTAATTAACTCTTGAGATCCACCAGTGATTCCACAAATAGTTATAGCCTCTGTCCCTTTGCAATTTGATGGCAATAAAGTACATTAAGCACCTGTATCACCTAAAGCCCTGTATTTCCAAACTTTTGAACTGCTGGAACAACTAATGAATACATTCCAATAAATTTGGTTTTTTTCCTCCCAGCTACAGGAAGGGCCCCTATAATGCTGAACATGGCATGTGGGGTATACACAATGATTAGTGTCGTGGTGAGAGAAATTGCAATTATTGGAACAATTGCAAGTACTCTGTGGAGCTTAAGAAGTGACAGCTACATTTCTGGCATTGTTGCCTCTGGTTCTGCCACTCTGCAGTTCCCTGACTCTTTTCAAAAGAACTGAAGTAGGCTGACCATCCCACTTGTTCATGTTCTCACCAAACTGTCATGCAGGATTATCCAAAGAGACACATGTGATTGCTGATGTCTAGGTGGAGTCTGTCTCCTGGACTGAAACTGCCTTGCAGGAAGTGCACGTCTGTTCCTGATAGCAGAAACAGGCACCCATTCAGATGATGAAGGAGTATCATCCTTTGCCAAATTGGATATGGAGTTTTAAGTTACTCCTTGAGTTCTTTCATGGTATCTTTTATCTCTGTACTTACAGTTTATATGACGGAGACCAGGGCAGAGTGCAACAAACCGTCCTCGATCTGCCTCATTTGGTCAGTGAATTCACCAACAGTAAGAGGCCTTCCATTATCACTCTTTGCTACAAATATGCTAGCCAACATACTAGCATAAGATGAAGAAGCAAGTTTAATAAGCTTCTTTGTGAATCCTGTTCCAACAGGAATGTCATTGGGATCACGTGCACCATGATCTCCATAAAGCACTTCCTTCACAGCAAACTCCATCAGAAGCTTAATTCCCTGCTCAATTGTGGTCCACTTCCTAGCTGCTCATAGCAAGTCATCTCAGGAAGGATATCTCCTTACCACAGCCAACAGGAGGCGTGTCCACATGTTAACTTTACTCTTTTGTAAGTGGCTCTAGCTGCTCTGCAGACTTGTCTTTTACATGTAAGGCATTTGTACCAATAGCACAGCATTTCCCTAACCAGCTTAGGATTGGGACTCCTGCTTCCCTTGAATATTCCTTTCTAATTTCACTAACCTCTCTCAGGGGATCATTAGAACTCTGGATATCATCCTTCTCCTCCTTCCTCTGTTGTTCTTTGCCTAGATATACACTTCTCTTAAGAACATTCTTAAACTCCTCAGAGCCATGCTCCTTCTTGGCAGCCATTTTCACATAACTCTCTTCATCACTATATTGAGGCCTGAGTAAGTTGGTTACTTCTCTTAAGCTGTTATTTCACTTCTTCCTCTGTGGCAGAGGTACCCTCTCCTAAATCCTCTTTCAAATTGCTCCTTGCTGTAGTGGTTTTGCAGTTACCTGCCCCCCCACCTTTTGTAAACCCCGGCTAGGACTCAAAAACACTGGAAGTTGATAAATGAAGCTTTATATTTATAGCAATGCACAACATACAAGCAAATATTTACAAGGTATAACAGATATTTACAGGTAAATACAGTGAAAAGGTAATACAGACACCACACCCCTCCCGGAGACCAAAATCCCCAAGAGAGGGTAACCAAACCCCCCACTACCACCTTTCCCCCCTTCCCCAGTCTTATCTCACCACCAGTTGATGCTACAGATAAGCTAAAGTAGATCAGTCAGAGGGATTAGTGATAGAAAGGAGTTAGTAAGTTTACTCTGAATTAGCTAAAAGACAAAGACACAAAGGAGATCATGCAAGAGAAGCAGCCGCAGCCAGAACAGACAGAAGCCATCTGCTAATCTGGTTGTTTTGAGAACAGTTCTTAAAAATGAATTTTTTTTTCTTTCTCAGCAAAACTCAGTGAAGTGACACACTGTGTTTATCTCTCTCAGTGAATAGTCTAATTTCTCACTCAAATCCTCCAATTAGCTCAAACCAACACACTTGCCAAAGCTTTAGTTTTCACTTGTGCTTTTGCTGGAGCCAGAAAAGCATCTGAGCTGCTACCTGGGGATTCAAACTGGTTGAGCTAGAAACAACAGCAGAGACTTGAGTTTCAACAGCTGGACCTGGTCTTTGGTTGTCTGCCACATTACTGTCAACAACCAAGACTTTGGCAGTTGTCCCAGAATCTGCAGGAGGAGGTGTCGGTGCTGCAGTGAAAATGGTGGACACCCCTTGGCCTCTCCGTGCAAAGCTAGTGTTTTAAGAAAGTGGCTCCTTATCTCCTCTGGGACTTTGGCCAAGTACTCTGGTTATCTCTCTCTCAGAGGTTTGTGTAGCTAGTAAATTCCTTCTCCTAGCTTTTCCAAACTGCCTGTGCACAGAAGAGAGACACTGATTTCTCACATATAAACTAAGACTAGAAGAATCAGATGCAGAATTATACACAATGAGTACAACTGTATTACATGTATAAAATTCTCTACAGGGCTCTGGAAGTTCAGTAGTTGGCCAGATAATTCTCATTAGAAATCAAGAAGTTGCAACATTTCCTGACTTAGTATATGTGGGGTTACTGATATTATCAGTAGCATTAAACCAAATCCAACCAGGACAATAGTCTCCAAAGTTCACAAATGTGGATTTAATCTTCCTCCACACCAGATCAAAAATTAAGGAACCAAGCTTTGCATTAATGGTGGAGGTTCCAGAGCAATAGTGGCCATAAAATAAAAAAACATAAGATAAAACAGCTTCATCTTAAATTCAAAACTTAATTAGCAATAAATCAAATTGAATTAGCCCTGCAGCAGGATGCCAAAATAAGGATGTGGCAGTTTCGGAGTTCTCCCTCTCCCCCCACCCCCAACACACCCACAAATTCACCAGATTAACTCAGCCAGCTGGAAGTTAAGGGATGAAACCATATGTTTACAGCATGGCACAATTTACATGCATATATATACAGATATTTACAGCTATATACAATAACATACAAGTTTAAAGTAATACAGAGATACAAAACCCCTCCCAAACAGCAGAACTACCCAGGAGGGATGTCGAACCAACTCCCCTCCTTCTTCCCTCTTTCCAAGCCCCTTCCCTTATGTGCAGGGTGAGCTGCAAAAGGTAGACAAGAGATCAGAAGAATGATTAATTCAAGTTACAGTTTCAGGCCGAGATAGTGAAGCAGACAGTAGCTAGAGAGAGGTTCACTGAGTTTTTGTTGTTCTTGTTTTTATGTCCCTCGGCAGATCCAGTGGGTAATACAGACATCATTATTATTTTCTTTTCACAGCCAATGATCCAATTTCTGTCATTAAAATATTCCAATTAGCCTCAAACCAGCATAAACTGTTACTATACACTGATGCTAAGAGTTACAGAAAACAAAGATTTAGTCCAAATCTAGTAACATAAGAAGAAACTCAAATGCTAAAAATGTATTTCTTAAACCTTACATATTAAGCTTGATCTGAAAAGTGAACAGCATCTAATATATTCAGCAGCTCACTGCTGACATCAGAATGTTGAAAATAGTCCTTGTACAGTGAAAGCAGTTACATTAAAAACATATCACATAATCCACATTATTTTATATACATATGTGTATATAAAATCAGAAAAAAAAAACATTAAAATAGTGCATATATAGCCATACTTCATAAATCTATTTTATCAGCTTAAAGGAATAATTTTAAAAGCGAGCTCTACAGCTTGCTGCCAGATACCAGAGCTGGAGTAAGGTGGCAGCACCAGCAGCTCTAGTTAAGATAAACATAAATTGCCAGCAAACCTCACCTTGATTCTAAGGTCATAAGAGCACGGGACACATTTTCTGACTTACTCCCTGCATTTCTCCACACAGCTAAAGAACATGTGTGAACAGACATCACATTCTTCAATGCCATTTGTGCTTTAAAACTCCAGTTCTATAATGCCTTGTAAACTGACTTGGGATAAGTCACTTTGCCCCTTTCAAGTTCCTAACAGATACTTACAAATAACTTGGAATCCAATAAGAAAAAAAATACAGCAAGCCTATTAATGGAAATCTCACGTATTCCATGGCACAAGTTAAATAAATGGATTTTCGATTTCTTCCTCTGCCATACAGCAGTACACAAGAAACAACTGGGTAGAATTTTTTTTTTTTTTTAATATCCCCTTGTCAAAACATAAATACTAACTCTTAAAAATCCTGACCAATCCTGACCATACAGATGAACAGATACCAAACACCTGAACATGTAACTCACTGCTAAACCGTTTCTCTGCTGTTAGCCAGTGGAAAACTTCAACAATACATGAGACAGACTGGACCTCTGCAATATGCACCTGGAAAAAGCCCTGACTGTAGTATTGATAAAGGTGTGAACTCACAGTTGTGAACCTCCCCTGATCAACAGACAATGCTAATGACACAAGGAACCCGACCAAGAGTGACATAACCAGAAGTAGTCTTTTTTTCTGCGAAGCAAAATGTCCATATACAAGGAAAGAAAATATATTTAATGTTGCCTGTACAAGGCAATGCTGCTCGATTCCTTACTCCACTGCTGCATATTAGTAATTAACCTTGAAAAGAACACAATCTTAAAAAAAAAAAAGCAAATAAAGAGAATTATCATGATCTCTGGATCTCTGTTTTAAGTAGCAAGATTTTGCAAAAAGCTGAAAAGTAGTACACAGAATTTGGAACTTGTGAAACAGGTATATGAAATAGGAATGTATGGGCTGGAATGTGGGAATTGTTAACAAATCAATTCTTGACTGTAATATCTCCCTACCCAGCAAATGTCAAGCGAGTATCCCACAGGGTGGTTCACAAGACAGTCTTAGAGCAAATAGCATGATATGCTCATGTAAGGCATTGAAACAAGGACACATGGCTGTAACAACTTTTTTTTTTTTTAAAAAAAAAAAAGGGAGAATAGCAGTTTAAGGCCATTGCCTTCATAATCTGCTTCAGCACACACTCAGCTCTCAACGACCTGTGAGAAGATATTTAAACCCATTTTGTCCCTTTAAACTTCATTTTATCAGAGCATCACTTTAATTAGCTTGCAAATAATTGAAGTTCAATAAGTACAGTAAGAAATATTTCCCTGGTGAACACTCACTTCTTGCTATATTAGCAAGACTGTAACTGAGACAATACAGTTATTTCATTCACTAATATATTTTGTCACTAAGTGGGTTTTGGTTTCAGTTTCTCTCCTGAGACCAAGTGCAGCCAAACTCCTTTTGGAGACACAACTAAACCTCTCCCTCCTTCAAACTGCATATACAGTGTACGTTATAAAAAGAGTAAAATGCACTAAGAAGAGCATCTTTGACTATTATGACCAGAAAATATTTACAAATAAATCAACTTCTCTCTCCAAAATGAGAGACAGCATTGGGAGTTTAATTTTTCTGAGAAAGTTGGAGCTGTTTCATCCCTTGCAGATCGTAAGTCATGCACAAAATCGAATAACCACCAAAAAATCTGCCTGAACTTACAAACACAACTTTCACAACATCTTGGGGAAGAATCCCACTGTTATTTTCCTTTTCTCACTTCCAGTTCTGCTAGTCCACTTACTTGACTCTGTAACAAACTACACTGGGGATCTGATCCAAATTACAAACCGTTTAAAAATCTTATTTTCAGCCTGGACCATTTCTCCAATCCATTTCATCATGCAGTTGAGCAAAAATTTTACTAGAGCAACAGAAAGAAGTAAATGCCAGTATGAGAATGAGCTACCAAACCTCTTTACACTACCCCTGTTGTTTACACCTGCTTCTTAAATGAACGGAAATACTCTGGTGAAAACCAACATATTTCCAAAGAACAGGTGTTGACAGAAGAGACTAGGACCATCAGCTCTCTATCATTTTCTAGAAAACAGAGTCTTTTACACCATAGCACATCCTGTTACGAAACTCTATCAGCCTCCTCTCTTCTTTAGCAAACATCTACAAAACCCATCACTTTCACCTAATTTTCAGTTATGACTAGTAACAAAGCCCAACTGGATTCAGAAAAAAAACAGAAAGCTACCAATTACACCAATCAGATTAGATTTCTTATCTGTAAGAGTTCAGCTTGACAAAGTGATTTCAACTTGAGGACAATTTTAAACTCTGCAGTTTCACTTCTGATATGCATGTTCTTTGCAATGCCTGTTATTCATGCTGATGTATTTTTCCTCTTGAGAAGACAGCACTAAAAACAAAGGGAAACCTCCATCTATTTTTTTTTATTCTTGCCAATTGTGTTATCTAAGTAAGATTACTTCTCTAATAAAACTTGTCAAAATAATGGATTTCAAACACGAGAATTAAAGACATGAAATAAAAGCCAAATTCTTAAACTTTAAGTAGACAACATTTATTGCCTTGACAATCTTGGCACTTTATAATACGGTAATTAAGCAAAGGTGAGAATATACCAATAAAAGTTTTTCTCTTAGTTGTTTAAGTTACTTTCTGTAGTGATCCAGCTTCTTTCCACTATAAGTTAGGTTATGAATGAGGTGTCTGTAACTGTAGCTGAAGTCAGGCTTTTAAAAAAATCCTGTTTCATCGATGACTTATTAAACTGAAAAAGTAGCTTCAACTTCGTGTCAGTATAAACATGGAAACGACCAATTGCCACAATAGGACAGCAGCGAGCAATACGGTGACTGAAAAGCCCTTCTTAAAAGTGTGATTAGCCCTCTTGCAAAAAGTACTTCGCACGTTATGTTACAAGTTCCCCAATCAGAGGTCACAATTACATCACTACAGTAGACTAAAATCTCCCCCTCCGCCCCCTGTAACTAACCATCTACAGGCTAACTTCCGCTTCTGCACAGCCCGAGCTAACACCACCGATTTTGTGCCGAGATAGAAGACAGAACCCCCCGCGACCTGGCACGCACCGGGACCCGGAGATAGTGACCACAGCCCCTCGGGGCCGCCAGCTTCCCCTCTTCCACTGGCGGGGCTTGCCCAGCAGCCGCTGGTACCCG